>PVHX01014701.1:0-49441 GCA_004024805.1 Geosciurus inauris
ACAGCAGCTCTCAGGCTGTGCCTGCCCTAGTGACTCCATGGTGTAGGACAGCAGCTCTCAGGCTGTGCCTGCCCTAGTGACTCCATGGTGTGTAAAACAGCAGCTCTCAGGCTGTGCCTCCCCTGAGTGACTCTATGGTGGACACCACAACAATCCTCAGGCTGCGCCTGGCCTGGGTGAGTCCGTTTAGTAAAGCAGTAGGTTGCCACGAGCCACTCCATTTTGAGTTTGTATGCCAAGGTGTAATGACTCCACACCTTGTTTGTACAAGTAAACAACTACCATCTGCCTAGCACAGCCATAAGGCACAGACGTGCCAACTTATCCAACTAAATCAGGCACATCCAGACATGTGGGCATCCCAAATCACCAGATACAACCCACCTCCTAGGACCCACATATGGAGGCGCCCCCCAATTTGGCCACCCTGGCACCTGTCTCTCCTGGTCACTCAGCATGAGCTTCACCAGGAAGACTGTCGCAGCAATGAACCTCCCATTTCCTGTCCCTGCCAGGCTTCAGCAGAGCACGCTTTCTCCCGCCCATGACAACCATTCACAGCCCACTCCCAGCTGCAGCTGGTGCTCTGAGACTGAAACTTCTGGTGTCCAGACCCTCGGCCTCGACACCTCTGGGCCTGTTCCCTAGACCCTCCTCTGCCCACCCCCAGTCACTCTGGACTCTGCACTCTGGTCTGTCTGCCTGTGCTCTGGCTCAGCGTCCTGTGACCCTGCAGCGGCTTGGCCCTTTCTTAGTCTTTCTGTGACTGTTTTCTATCACTGTGTGAAGTATGTGTGACTTGCGTGCTGCAGGGACTGGAAGTGAAGGTTGAAATAGAAGAACCTGTGACTGCCCAGCTTGGGACTACCAGGTGACCCTCGGCGCCCAGAGAACTGCCCCAGGAGACACTCCATATCTGCCTTCTGTTCACAGCACAGCTTGCTCACGACTGCTAAAGCCAGCAAATGGGCAGGGCCAGGCACAGTCGTGGGACCCGTGAGTTGGCGCTGTGCCCAGCATGGAGATGGCATGCCTGCCCTTGCCCTCAGCATGCACCTGGGGCAGCAGCCCTGACACTCGCATCTGCCACCCATGACCAGGACCAGCACAGCACCTGGGGAGGAGTCAGGGCCTTCTGTGCAGGTTTCCATGGTGATGGGGACAATGTACTCCCATGGACACTTCACAGGAGACTAGGTGCTGCCCTCACAGTGCCTCCAGATGGACACCTGTGGCACTGGACCGAAGATGCCCCTGGTTGCCAGTTGAGGGCTGTCCTTGTATGCCAAGGGCCTCTTCACGGTTACCACGTGCCACCCAGGAAGCTGACCCATGCAGGGGACTGAGATGTTCCTGTGGGTTCAGGTCACTTCCAAGTGTCCAGGTCAGGCATGCTTGTTCCTTAGGGGAGAGTCCTGCATGTTTGTTTCCGGGGGTGGTCAGGAGGCTGCTCCACAGGCACTCCATGGCCTCCTGCTGACCAAGGCCACACATCTCTAGCTGTGTCCAGTCCACAGGCACAGAGCTCGTGGCCTCGGAGTTCCGGGGTCCAGGGTGGCTTTGGGGTCTTGGGAACATCTCCAGACCCTGAGGCCAGTTGTACCCCAGCCATTCCACTGGCCCTTGCTCTGCTCCCCACCCTGGGCCCCTGAGCAGCACGACATGCACGGCAAGCGGAAGGGCTGTGCCTGGCCTCTGCCATTGAATGAAGGGCCCTGGAACTGAGGCTTGACTCGTGCCTGGGAACAGGCCCCCAGCAAAACTCAGGGAAGCGAGAGCCTTGTGCGTCGCTCACACATGTCCACGGCTGTGTGCTCCTCACACCCCAAGGGAGAACCAGCTTGGTTGGCAGCAGGGCTGTCCATGCAGTGGAGGACACTGTCCATGCATGGAAGCCCACACCACGTGGCAGCACTGTCGTGACATGGGTGACCTCGGAACCAGCCAGCAGCAGCCGTGCACTATGAGACTCGTCCATGTGAGACACTCAGAGCAGCAGTGAGTGCCAGGCTGGGCCAGGCTGGCCTCAGTGCACACAGGGCCTGAGAGACCCCAGGGCACAGGTTTCTTCTGGGGGGACAAAAGCATGCTCAAATCAGATGTGGCAGAGCACGTGCTGCAGGGGCGCCGGGTCCAGCACTCAGGACACACGTCTGTCAAGACCCCGCGGCCACTCCCCTCCTGCCGTGGCCTTGTGTTAGTGGCTCCCTTAGGCCTCCTGTACACGGCCCACCCGTGTCCACAGCTCAGCCCGTCCCCTCTGCAGCAAGGGTGCGTTTCATCTGTTTCTCGCCTGACTGCCCCAGCGAGAGCCAGCAGGGGAATGGACTCTGCTGCTCTGTCCCTGTGCCCAGCTTCTTCGCCCGCTTTCTGTGACAGGCTCTCGGGCTGTTTTCACATCTTACTCCTGGGGAGGACATCGTCCTGAGCGTGGGGGGCAGATGTCTGCAGGGAGGTGATGCCATCTCTGCTGGCCTGAACCAGAAGAGGGTCTTCGGGGCCACAAATCTGCAGTGCAGCGACTACTCCGTACACGAGGACCCCATACAACCGGGAGGAGCAAAAATGGCTTCATTAAGGGTGGACCAAGGATCTGAATGGACGCTTCTCCAAGAGGACATGAAGATGGCCAGCAGGTGTGTGGCACCATGCTGGATGACACTCGTCACCTGGAAATGCAGACCCTGAGCACAAGGATGGTACCTGCAGGGGTGGCAGGAGGGCACGGGCACAGGGCTGGCAGGAGGAGGCTGTGCTACACCCAGGAAGGCAGGAGGCCCCGTCTGCGAGCTCGTAGGTGGTCTGCTGAGACAGCGGCTGCAGAGCTGAGGTGCACCGTGTGCGGCCAAGCCACCTGACGCACGTGAGCTCGGGTAGATCCACCACGTTGCTATGCGCTGTCCTTGTCCCACCCGTGTGCCTGAAGTGCTGTGTCGTGCGGTGTCTACCCAGCAGTTACTCAGGGCAGGTCGTGTCTCGCTGTGGGTCTGCACTGCTTTCTCCACAGCCCGACCACCTGGACCACCTTGCCCTGACTCGGTGGCCAGGCAGGAGTCTTCCTTGGGGAAATGTCATGAAAGTCCTTTGCTCCATTTCAAATGGGATGTCCTTGGGTGGCCGGAGGCAGGGCTGAGGGAGGCTGCCGCACGGCTCTTCCACCCTTGTGGGGTGGTGGCCACGGCACTGCCCTCACACGGGTGCCAGCCACGGAGGTTCTCTCTTCAGTGGTTACTTACAAGTTGGACCACTGTGGTCATCTTCTCAAGGCATGAAAGCTGGCCTTCGCTGAACCCCTCCACTGCCTTTCCCCTGTAGTCAGGGGAAAGGCTTCGCTCCCCTCACACAAGGCAGGTGTGTACTGAGGAAAATCCTGGGCATTGGCGCCTTTGGAAGTGAATTGTGATGGAGGCTGTCGACTCAGCCAAAGGAAGACGCCACGGCTGGTCCTCCTGCCGTCCTCCGCAGGCCAAAGACCTGGGCACAGGCTGGGCTTGGTGTGCGTGCCTCTCATTTCCCTGCAGGTCCTCGGATGGTGGCTCTGTGAGAGCAGAGACCCTTGTTCCTGGCAGTGCTGTCCCTCTGCCACCAGGATGCCTGGAGCATATCCTGCTCCCAAGGACAGCCATGGCCTAGCTTGAATCTGCCTCTTGTTAGCATCAGGAAGTCAAACCTGGAAAGGACACCCTGGTCAGAAGTCCCGACGCATGGTCCCTCGTCTCCAGACAGCTTGCTGGGCACACAGCAGGGAGGTGCAAGCAAGACGCCCACACAGTACGTTCACAGCACAAGTCCTGCCTCCAGTCAACCATCTCTCCCTGAGTGCCTCCGGCTAACCACCCACTGCACCGGGAAAATCCGCCCTCTCACAAAACCCTCCCTCGTGGCCACAGGGGATAATTTAACAGTTGGGACTCAAGTGCAAACAAGTTTGGTTCTTCCTTTTCAAAATTATTGGGGGAACCCAAATAAACCAGTGCTCTGTTGTTGGTGCTCAAGCCACACGTAATTATTAATAAACCATGGTGGCTTTGGTTTTGTTTTGTTTGGTACCAGGGATTGAACAAACCCAGGGACACTTAACCACTGAGCCACATCCCCAGCCCTGTCAATGGGCTGAACACCAGGGTCCAGGCTCCTGCTTCACAGCCTCAGACTCCCACTGCGGCCAACCACCCAGGCCACCTAAGGCCACCCAGGGCCACCCAGGCCTGGCCTGCAGGGAGCAGCCGCCAAGCACACGGCCAGCTCTGCCTTTCCTCCCCTGCTGGCCGCTGCTCCTTGCTCCCCATGTGACTGGTGGCTGGTGTTCCAAAGCTGAGGTCTGCAGCCCGGGCGCCCTGCCTCCTGCCTCAGCACCTCCTGAGCGCCGAGGCCCACCCAGTGCCAAGCACCCACTTCGGCTGGCCTCCTGCACCCCCACTCCGAGCCCCCGCGCCTCCTACTTCAGGAGACACTGAGGAGGAAGTGGGCAGTGGGTGGGATTAGCTGCCCAGGGGAAGCAGGGCCACACTGTGTTCTGCCGCCGTCCTGGGAGGTGTGCGTGCCATCCAGCTCTGGCACTGAGTGTGACAGCCCAGCAGCCCCAGAGGCTTTCAGTTCCTCAAGAACACGAGGTGTGTGGGCTGGGGTTGTGGCTCAGCGATAGAGCGCTGGTCTTGTATGTGTGAGGCACTGGGTTCGATCCTCAGCACCACATAAAATAAATAAAGGTACTGTGTTCATCTATAACTAAATAAAAAAAAAAAAAAAAAAAGAACACGAGGTGTGGCTTGAGGCCAGCAGGAAACACTTGGTGCTGTAAGAATGGACTCTGAAGCCTCCTGCATGGGTGCTGAGAGCCACGCAGACAGCTGGAGGGACTCCCCTGAGCATGCACCTCACCCAGCTGGACATACAGACGGGGCCACAGGGAAACAGACTGTAATCCCCAGGAGAAAACCAAAGCAAGGAAGACATCCGCAGCATTGAGCTTTGAGGCCAAGTCTGGCCCTGCCACTGCAGGCTGCCTCAGGTCCTTCCTTGTGCAGAAGGGACCCCGCATGGTCTGCTGGAGGTGGCCACAGGGCCCTGTTGGCTGTCGACAGTCCCAATGGCAGGTTGCCCTTGTGTGACGATCAGCATGACTGTCCCCAGAAGTACCCCGGGGCGGGGAGGCAGGACACGCAGCCCCCAACCCGTGGGGCAGGGGCACCTCAGCTTCACAGGTGCGGTGGACACTGTCCATTGCTCCGACCTCTCACTACGTCAGGAAGGGCCAGTCTCAGGCAGAGGTGTTTAAGGTCAGACTGAGGAGTAGGGGGAGCTAGGTGGCCCCTAGGGAAGGTGCAGGAGGAAATGCAGTGGGCAGTGGCCGGAGGGGTGCCCTGGAGCTGGGGGACCCCAGCACTGCCAGCCAGACCTGCCTGAGGTAGAGCGCTCTCCAGAACCAGGAGTTGTGAGTCCTCAAGGGTCCCATTCAGGCTGGACCAAAACAGAGGGAAGAAGACTCCCAATTAGTTCATGACCAGCTGACCTGCTATTAACACCCGAGAGGCATCGTGAAAATCACCCATCAACGTTACGGCTGAGATGAGGTAACGATTCAGCAACACCCAACACCCGTGATGCACAGGCCAGCCCAAGGCCACCTGCGGGTGGAGGGTGCCGGCACCTCAGGAAGACAGCGGCTGCCTGTCTGCACAAGGCAGCAGGATCCCCTGGACCCCGGACACACAGTGAGGAGGCCTTAACAAAGTCCACCTCCACCTTCTGTGGAAGGGGTGGATGCGGCCAGCTGGCTCCTGTGAGCCGCCCACTGCAGCCATGGGACTCATGGAGGGCCGCACGAGAGCAGAGACGGCGAGTCGGCGGCCTTCCAGAGGCAACAGGAAGCGGAGGCACAGCTTGCAGATGGTGTGACTTCCTTCCAGGAAAACCAAGAGACGTCGGGAAAGTGCAGGAAACACGAAGGCGCTGGGCCCTCACTCACGTCGTGGAACAGAGCTCCATGAAAATACCCCTCTCCCGGGAGCCACAGAGTCCCCGGTGGAGCCACCGACAGGAGGCCTCTGAGCCCCCAGAGGAGCGTCCCCCAGGGCCCACACAGGACGGGCTGCGCAGCTGAGACGGCACTCTGCCCAGGAGGCCTTGGTACCACACCTGGGGCCCAGGACAGTGCTCCAGTCCAGTGCTGGACAGGGAGGGAGCACGTCTTGCCCTACCTTGCCTTGCGCTCAGCAAGATCGCAGCATGTCCCCAGGTGGCTTCCCAACGCCCCTCTGCCTCGGCTCCAGATTGTCAGTCTCCTGCCACACAGAGGCACCCGGGTGCAGAGGGGCGTGGGCGCTCGCCGCTGGACAAGGGGGCCGCTAGGTGGCTGAAGAGGAGGGTTGCCCCAGCCCACAGGCCTGCCAGTGCTCGCCAGCCCCTCCCTGGAGGACAAGGGGCTACTCTTGGGCCCGCAGAGCACCCACACGGTCCTCCTCCCTGTCCCAAGGAGCGCCTGCACCCTACGAGACAGAGGCGTAGTCCCTGCAGGCCAGGCCCCCAGGGTCACCCCGGGCTCTCCCGTTGCTTCTCACCTCCCTCTCCAACGCTGCAGTCACCGCATGCCCGGAGCCAACGCATCGTCACTCAGAGCACCAACATGCCAGCTCTGGTGCAGCAGAGTGGCGTTCTCAAGAGCAAAGAGCCTGTGCCAGGCGACAGGATGTCGGGAGGAGGCGGCTTAGCACCGAAAGTCACCCAGACCGACCGCCAACGCCCTGATGGGAGAACACGGCAGCGGCCACGTCACGTCCACTTTGCCTGAGATTAACTGAGTTCACGGTGAACATCGTCCTTCGTGAATGTTGGACTTGACTCAAAACCAGCAGGTCCAGGCTCTGAAGCAACACCCTGAGTTAAACCCAAAGACCCTCCTGTGCCGGTGTTTGCCGTGGCCAGCTTTTCTGCTGCTGTGACCAAAAGTCACGCAGTTTTAGAGGAGGCAAAGTTTATCTGGGCTCACGGTTTCAGGGTCCTGTCTGTGCTCAGCGGACGCCACGGCTCTGGGCCTGAGGTGAGGCGGAAACTCGTGGCAGGGACCCACCTGCTCCACCCACTCCCCACCTGCCTGCAGTTAACACCCAGGTGAGCCCTTCCAGCAGATTAACGTGCTGATTAGTCCAGGCTCTCACAGCCACCCATCTCCCTCCTCCTCGCGTTGGTTCCCACAGGAGCTTGGGGACACCTCTCATCTACGTTTTTCTATGCATGCATTTTATGGATAAACGGAACAGTGCTGCGCATGTGGTCACCCCAGGGACCCCTCCACTGATCAGCTCTCACGCTTAACACCCTATGGCACCCTTCCCCACTCCCCCCGCAGACCCTCTGTTCCTGGCGCCCCTCCCTAACACCAGCCCACCTTCACCTGGGCCTCTGTCCTGCCCCCGCCAGCTTCATCAGCAAACTCCAGGCACACCACACCACCTCCCGGGCTCTGCTCATTCTCCTGGGTGTGCCCAGCAGGCACCAAGGACTGGGCGCAGGAGGGGTCAGGAGGCTCTGGCTTACGGGAATAGGAAGCTGCTGGCCACAGGGATCCCTGGGCACCCCATGAGGGGCTGGCAAGGTCAGCGGTGCTGGCCTCCAGCCATCAAGCAGCTGGAAGTTTCCAACAGAAACTGTCCAAGTGCAACCAAGGTGCAAGGAGGGGTCCTGAGGGCCAGCTGTCTGGAAAACAAACCAACCTCTCCAGGGAGAGTCCCCTCAGGAGTTCTATGACAACCCAGGACACAGGAACGCAGGCACGGCCAAAGCTGTGTACAATGTGCACTTGATAGCTGCTCCCTGGGAAGGTATGTGAAAAAGGTTTGTCCTTGATCATAAAAATAACTAAGTGTAAAAAGTCCAGACTTGGCCGTAATGTTTAGCATGAGTACCTCAGTCACGCCCACTGAGCATCGAGTAGCAGGGCTGGGTCCACACTCTCCTGGGGCAAGAAGAGCCCCTACTGGACACAGCCTAACCCAGGCCACTCAGGTGAGAGGGTGGGCTTCTATCTCAAAGGCCTGGTGAGGAGCTGCCCGTTTCCCTCCCACTTGGTCCAGCAACACACGTGGCTAACCTTGCCCTTGAGCGGTCAGCAAGATGGGAGGGCTCCACTCCTCTGTGAGCAGTACTGGACCACACAGGACTGGCCTGAGAATCAAACTTGCCCTCACAGGGCCCCGCTGGGCTCCTCAGGAGCCAGCTACATGGAGACCTTGTCACCAGGCAGAGTGACCCCACTGGTAGACAGGGAGGTGGCTTCATGCCCCCTGGTGTGCCTCTGCTCTACTGTGACATGTGGGGCAATTGGCTGTCCAGGCCACACAGGAGACGTTTCCAGCCATGAAAAGTAAGAGGGCCCAAGCACTGTAGTGTGCAAGCACTGGTGTGTGCTGGAGGGAGAGGTGGCTGGGACGTCTGGTGAGCCAGGGAGAGGGACCCAGAGACACACCGTGAGTCCCCTCACATCCTGCCATGGAGTGGGCCGGTGCCCCAGCTGGGAGGCAGGAGGTCCATCCTACACATGGAGATTGCTCTCCCTCGCCAGCCTAGGGCAGGAGGTCGCCCCTAAACATGGTAGACTGGTCTCTCTAGCTAGACGGGGGCAGGACGTTCTCCCTGCCCCTATGAAGTTTCCCAGTGCACGGTCCAGGCCCCAATGGGCTTTTCTGACCTGGTCTAACCCCCAGGCAGGGAGCAGGCCCAGATGTGGAGGAGCAGAACCCTCGGGGAGGTTACAGGAAGGGCAGCAGCCACAGCTGCATGGAAACATGGGTCTGCTGTCCATTGTACAGGGTTCACGATGAGCCCGCACCAAGCCCACCCTGAGCAGGTGGTGGCGCACGCCTGACTCCAGTTCCTGGGAGGCTGAACCAAGAGCCAAGCTCAACTAAACTCAGGCCAAACTCAGCAACTTAGCAAGACCCTGTCTCAAAATAAAATGTAAAGAGGGGTGGGACATAGCTCAGTGGCACAGCACTTGCTTAGCATACGTGAGGCCCTGAGTTCAACCTCCCGTACCATAAAAAACAAAAAAGAAAAGAAAAAGAAAGAAAGAAGGTGGGTGGGGGAGGAAGGAAGGAAAAAGGTGGCTGGAGTCAGTGCATTTTGTTCCTGGAGTAGGTGACTCCAGGTTCTAGAGAAATCAAGGCTAAGCACAGAGTGCCTTTCCTTGATTAGGTACATTCGACTGTGTCTGTGACTAGATCTTCATGTCGCTTTCCAAGATTCTCATCTTGCGCACGCTCCATGTAGATCTGCATCCGGCCGCTGGGCCCACGGAGGCTCACTGGAGATCTCCTCTGAACACAGGACGTCTTGGTCGTATTTCTCTCTTAGTATCTGGTTTGGCTACAACCAGGATACGGCTTAGGTGAGTCCTCCTAAAGGTCCACGTGCTGGAGGCTTGGTGCCAGGTGGTGATGTTGGGAAATGGTGGGACCTTTAGGAAGCAGAGCCTAGTGGGAGGTCCTCGGGCCCCTGGGCGCTGGCTTCGGCCTAGAGGGAGGTCCTTGGGCCCCTGGACACTGGTCTTGGCCTAGGGGGAGGTCCTCAGGCCCCTGGGTGCTGGCCTCAGCCTGATGGGAGGTCCTCAGGCCCCTGGGTGCTGGCCTCAGCCTAGCAGGAGGTCCTCGGGCCCCTAGGCGCTGGCTTCAGCCTGGAGGGAGGTCCTCAGGCCACTGGGCACTGGCCTCGGCCTAGAGGGAGGTCCTCGGGCACCTGGACACTGGCCTCGGCCTAGAGGGAGGTCCTCGGGCCCCTGGGTGCTGGCCTCAGCCTGATGGGAGGTCCTCGGGCCCCTGGGTGCTGGCCTCAGCCTGATGGGAGGTCCTCAGGCCCCTGGGCACCGGCCTCGGCCTGGAGGGAGGTCCTCGGGCCCCTGGGTGCTGGCCTCAGCCTGATGGGAGGTCCTCAGGCCCCTGGACACTGGCCTCAGCCTAGAGGGAAGTCCTCAGGCCACTGGGCTGCCCTTGGAGGGAATGCTGGTTTCCTGGAACAAGATGCTGCAAGAGCTGGTTGTTCCAGCAGCTTGTCTGAGCCTCCCTCTGGCTTCTTGCTGGGAGATGTGGTCTCTTTCATCCTCAGCTCCTACCCTCGCACCTCTCACTGCTACCAGCCACGTGGCAAAGCAGCCTTGAGAACTGTGAGCTAAGTGACCTTCTCCATGACATGTCCTCTCAGGTGTTTTGCTATAGAAGCCGGAGGCCAGCTGACACTGATTCACCATCCTGACGCTATGTGCTGTCCCGTGCCCCGTGCCTTGCAGCTGGGCAGGAGTGCTCTTGGATGCTTTTGTGCTGAGCCCTGGGCTTTCTGTCATGAATGAGCCTGTGCAGTGCTGGCCCTGCCCTGCCCTGAGCTGACCATGAGTCCAACAGGCACATCTCACTCTGGGGCCCCTAACCCTAGCCCTTGTGTCCTCTGGCCCCTGTCACTACTCTCCTGTTGGCTCAGGTCTCTGGACCCATCGTGGCTCCTCTCAAGCCTCAGTGGACCTGACAGCGCGGGGTGTGGGCCGCACTCTGGTCCTCCCGCAAACCTGGCCTGGCTCCTCGCTGTCCAGATCTGGGCCCCACCCAGACCCACTGATGTGAACCTGCCTCCTGACCAGCTGCCTGGGTGACGCACACATGCCAGTGCAGGAGCAGCACTCAGGACAGATCTTCCAGAGCCACCCCACGCCAGGCCTCAGTGCCTTCCCTGAGCGGGCACCGTAGACACCTGGCCCCGAGGAGACAAGCTTTGGGAGATGCCAGCTACAGGACACTGGATTCTGCGAGATGAACAAAAGCACAGGCCAGACACAGCGGGACCGGCCAAGAACAAAGGCACTGCGTGGTTCTCACTCGCACGGTCGCCTGCCCCTCCTCTGATGTAAGTGTGACTCGGCCTGTGCGCAGGCTGTACTTCCAAACGAGGAAACGAAAGTTAAAGGCAAGAGCGGCGAGGAGGCCTCCGGATGAAAGGGTACTCAGACTGCACTGCAGGGAATTCAGGAGCAGGACTCCCGCGGGGACACGCCGAACGCTCAAGGACTTCCCAAGAGCTTAAATCCTCAGTATAAACTCGTGGGTCAACAGTGGGGTACAGGTGGGAGGCAGGTACTGGCCTCGGACCAGTGCCACCTCCCCCAGCACAGTCGCAACACCCACACACCCATCAGCGTCACTGCTGACCCAAACAGGCAGGACAGAGGCGGCTGAGTCCCTGGGGAGCCTGCGTCCCCACCACAGTTGGAGCCAGCTGGCCGGGATGCTCCGCGCCTCCCGGGCAACGAGTTAGAGCGGCAGAATGGCTCAGGCAGGGGCAGGCCAGACAGGACGAGCCAGAGCCGGCCCCACAAGGCAGCTTCCCAGCTGACCCAAGTGCATGTGGATGTGAGCAGAGTCCCACAGAAAAGCTGAAACAGACGCCTGGACGTGGCACTGCTGAGGCAATGTGGAGGGCATGGGGAGGAGAGGAGATGGACAGGAGGAAGGCCTGAGCCTGTGCACGGGGCCAGCAGGGCCTCTCTAGGGGACTCCGCGCGGGCTCCCGGGCCCTCCTCTTGGGCAGGTCTGTTACTCTGGCTCTTGCAGTGAACCCCTAGCTTGCCCTTTTCTGTCCTGCTCCAATTCTCGGCTGAGCAGAGACAACGAGCCTGAGACCCCTGGATGGCAAGGCCGGCTTCTCCCTGGACACATCTTCCTGCCATGAAGACCAGAGAGAGAGCAGGGTCCCACAGAAACCCGCAGAGAACCCTGCCCAGTGAGCTGACCAGTGCTCTGATGAGATGCTTGGCCACGAGTCTCTGTATTCTTCTTTATTTGCCTCTAATCTCAGCTCTGAGTTTTATACCAGTGGGACCTGGTTTCCACACCCGCCAGAATCCCCCGAGGAGGGAACAAGCCCAAGAACTGCACTGGGAAAACGGGGGGCTCTACAGAGGGCCTCTGGGCGACAGCGTGGGGCTCCTGGCTTGGGCCCCCTGGCTTGGGCCCCAGGCTGCCTCGAGTCTGGACACTAGGTGGGGTGAACAGTTTCCTCACTGCAGGCTCGAGGTGCCCTGCCTGGGAGGGGCCACAGGCTGCTCCAATGCGTCTGCTGGGCCAGGGTTCCTAATGTCTGTTGATAGAGTAAGAGACCTCAAAACAAACACGCGAGAAAATGGTGAAGCCCAGCACACAAGCCCATGGCCACCACGGCCTGTGATGGAGCTGGAGGGGAGAGGAAGGGTCGAGGCTGAGCTGCTGGAGTTGATGGAAACCCAGGACCGTGAGCTTCCCGGAGCGCAAGGGCTAGGAGTTCCGGGAAGACACACACCCTCCAGGGGAGAGTAGGCACTGTGGATGGTGCCAACAGTCCAGCCAGGCACCACGCTTCTGCCTAGGATGGCGGGTGACTTGGGCACGTGCAGGGACCTGGTGCTTCCCCTTGGGGTGGGACTGGTGGCTCCTGGGTCTCCGGGCCTCACAGCTCCAGGCCAAGCACAAGCAGCCTGCTGCTGTCAGTCCCGGGGCGCAGCTGTGTGGTGCTCCCTGCAAGAGCTGACAGGCCCTGGGCCCCACGCTCCAGAGCCACGGTGTCCCTGCATCCAAAGGCCACCACACGCCCATCTCCCAGGATCCTGGTTCAGTCAGGGGCGCACTTGGAGAAATTGTCCTAAAGCAGATCTGGATGTCTGACATCCCCTTCTTCCTCTGATACAATATAATGACTCCTGTTATCAAAAAAGCCTAGACCTAGGCATCACCTCCAGTGTAGCCCCACGGTCCCCACTCTAGATCTCTGATGACAGAGTGCTACCCACCCAGGGGCCCCAGCCTGCCCTCCTATCTCCTGGTTTCCTCGCCTGGCTGTGCAGGCTTCCGGGTCCCTGGCATCTGCCTGGGGCTGCTGGTCTCTCACTAGGGCTGGCAGTGAGCCCCAGGGGCCCAGGGGAGCATCCTGCCTGCCCACCTGCCCCTGGCTGTCCCCAGGTCAGACACTGCTAGGGCCAGGCCAGCTTTGAGGCAGGTTCTCTCAGAGCCAGCTGAGCAGCAACTCCTGTTCTCAGGATCTGGGCCTCAGGATGGGAGCCCGGGGCATCATTCCGCCTAACAGGTGGCACCCCTGTCATGGCAGGTCCTCGTGCTGACCCACAGGGCCCACCTGGCTCGCGTTCCCTGCAAGCATCGTTCCTTCCCTTCTCTAGTCCATTCCACACAGGGATCTCCAGCTGCAGGCGGAATCCACTGGCCCCTGTGGGTCCCAGGAGCTCAGGCTGGCCACTGAGCAAGGTCAGCACAGAAAGCCCAGGGGGGCCAGACTGTGGGAGGCATGCCCTTCCCTGGGCTGGGGACAGAGTCCTGTCCCTCGAGGGAGCCCATCCCGCTTCCTTGCCGACTCTACTCGCTAAAATTCATTTGTAACCCAAACCCATATGCCGGGCATGTCGGCCACCGTGACCTGTGCAGGGCAGTGACAGTGGAGGAGCCCTGTGGATGTCCCGAGTCCTGAGCAGCGGGTGCTCCCAGTGCTCCTGCCCCACAGCGCAGGCGCCTCTTCTCCATGGGCCTCACGCACCCTGCGTGTGCGGTTCTGTGCTCCATCTTGGAGACAAAGCACAGAAGGCCCCCAGTGCCTGCTGGAGACGGTGTGTGTCTGGAAGACTCGCTCCGCGGGGTGACTGCACCATCGGGGCTGAGGTCAGGGCTCACCAGTCTGCAGGACCCATGAAATAAGGAGTCCTTGAGCGAACACACACGAACGAGGTCACTGCTGACTGCTGATGGCCCGTGGCCGAGCTTGAGGACACCCTTGTGACCCGGCACTGGTGCAGTGCTGCTGAAACGTGGTGGCTTCGTGGGGCAGCTTCACGGGGCCTGTGCACGGGGAAGCGAGGAGCTGCACTGGGGTGCCCACCCTGCACCCCCACGTTCCCCCTCCTCTCACCTTGCTCTGTCCACTCGGGCTCCCTTCCTAGCTGACAGTCCCTTGGGCTTGGCCACCCAGCAGCATCCACAGGAGACGGGAGGCTGGGAGGGGGGCCAGCGGGCCAGGCCTCTGCCGGCCAGGCTCGAGGCGTGCCAGGTCTCTGTGGGGCGTCAGCTCTGGGGACTCTGGATGTGGCAGTGGCTGCCACTTCCTTAACACGCACTCCCTCCTCGGGCCAGTTCTCAGGAGGAGCTGGCCACACTGCCCAGCACTCCCTCCATGCCCTGCACCTCCTCAGGCCTAGGGAATGGCTTCCTGCTGCTCTGTCCAGCTGGGCCCTGGGCTCCTGCACCACACACTGGTCAGGTGCCTTCCCTGGACCCATCCCAGGGATGCGGTCACCTTTCCCTGATAGTCAGCACAATGCCAGAAAACTCAGAACATGCCTACTGAGCCAAAGGCCAGGATGCCCAGAGGCAGCACAGGAGGCAGAGTCCTGCTCTGCAGGAGGACCACCCAGGACAGTCACACCCGCTCCCCAGTCCCCCGTGTCAGTCCAGCCCATCAGGGAGCGCTCTGTAGATGGACCTGGAGCACTGCAGGTCTGGGTCCAGGATGCCTGGTCCCACTGATCTGAGGCAGGCATGGCTGCGTCAAGGTCAAGCGCTGCGCACTTCTCTGAGGCACCGCACACCCAGCGCTTGCCTCTGCCAGTCCCGAGGGAAGGGTCATCAAGGCAGGAGGTGGGAAATGCAGGTGGGAGGGGCTCAGTGGTGTGGAGAACTTGGTAGGTTGGGCCAGAGAGCACCCCACTGTCCCAGAGACGCAGTGCCCCAGGGAGCAGGAGGCCGATGGGCAGTTCCATGATGAGTAAGTCCCATCCTAGGAGCGGAAACACATGAATCACCTCAGAGCAGCATCTGCAGCCTGTGCTGGAGAAAGAGCGGGAGCAGCTGTAACAAGCACTGAGATGAACTGGGAGCAGGGGCCATGGGCCGTACTCAGTGACAAAGGACAGAGTCCTGCAGCGAGAGGCCACAGGCATGGTGACTCCTCGGGAACAGAAAGGAAAGACACCGAAGTATACAGAGGGGAAGCGATGTGCTGTTGCAGAGCTGACTAAATAGTCTCCCTGGGCAGCGGCACGGCCTCCACATCCTGACCCCACACTCCTAAGGAGGTCTGAGTTTGCTGAACCACAACATTCTCTGCAGGATTCATCTCGAACTTCTCCATACATTTCCCCATGAAGTAGACCCTCCCTGTGAGGCAGAGCTAGTACCTACTTAGTCTCCCAGGGTGGTCTTTCAGACCAGGCAGACCCCTGTCATAAAGAACAGAACTCTGGGGTCGGCTGGTGACCAGTCTGCTGGCTGGCTGGGTAGGAGCTGAGTGCTTAGGGGTCTCAAAGACTCATTTGTTCTCTTCATTTCCTTTATATAATGGTTTACAGTCTACTCATATATACTCACCTCAAGCACAGAGTTCTGGTACCAAACTGCCCCAAAGCCAAGCCCTTACATGACTAGGTCCACCAAGTGCATGGGGCAAGATTCTCCAGCAGAGTCCAGCCCTTAGCATGAGAAGGCCCATCTCACACACACACACACGGGGTGAGGCTCTCCAGCAGAGTCCAGCCCTTAGCACGAGAAGGCCCATCTCACACACACACACACGGGGTGAGGCTCTCCAGCAGAGTCCAGCCCTTAGCATGAGAAGGTCCATCACACACACACACACACACACACACACACACACACACGGGGTGAGATTCTCCAGCAGAGTCCAGCCCTTAGCATGAGAAGGTCCATCACACACACACACACACACACACACACGGGGTGAGGCTCTCCAGCAGAGTCCAGCCCTTAGCATGAGAAGGTCCACAAGGCTCACACAGCAGGAGCTTCTCCACCACAGACACTTTTCACTCGCAATTATGGAAGTCCTCTTCTGGCACTGATCTCACAGGCATGAGTTGAGCTATGAAGAGGATTATTCCAAGGTCTCGGTCATTTCTTGACGTCCACCATCTGCGCACTGACCTCACTGGATCTAGCTGCCCATCTAAGGACCGAGCATCTCACCCAGTCTCTATGTGTACCTCTACTGTGTTCTCTTACCCTATTTTTATTTAAAAGTTTAACACACCCACTGATTTGTAATCTGTGCTCATCTCTTCAATCCTAGATGTGACTTTTGTAGTAAGTTGGCAAAAAGGAAATTGCTACATAAATTGATAGCCAAAATATATGACAAGGGCAAAGCTCGGCCTGCTGAAATATTGCAATAGTCTTACTTATTCATTAAAGGGAGCTCGTGAACGACGGCTCCTCTGTAGTGCTTTCAGTTGCTCCCACTTAAGTTGAAGATATTAAAACCTCATTTCTATGAAATTATTTAATATCCTAGAATTATTCTCAGCAATTCAGATGCTGGGTGTGCAAGTGTGTGTGTGCATGTGTGTGCATGTGCGTGCATGTTTGCATGTGCGTATGTGCGTGCGTCTGTGTGCGCATGTGTGCGTGCGTGTGTGCATGTGTGCGTGTGCTTTCAAACTCTGAAATTACTTCAGGGGAAGTCCGACTGCTTCAAATGACTACGGCCTTTTTGAATTGAACCATGTGAGAGTCTGGAGCATCATCTCTGCTCTTTATGTGAGCTGTTGACAGTTTCAAAGAGTGGACTGGAGACCAAGCCAAGAATCAGTGCACACAAGGGACTCACTCTCATCAGATGGAGGGACAGATGCTTCTGCACCCGGGTGGGCTAACAACCCCACGAGCCCATGAGTGGAAACACCGTAAGTCAAGGGTGCACGCGCCCTGTCTCCCGCATGCGCTTACCCTGCCCACTGCACGCATGCACCCTGATGGCTGCACAGCACAGCACAGCCCCAACACCCTTGAGGTTGTACGACTGGTGGGGAGGAGGGGCCGCTGTCTCTGCCAGCGTCACAGAGAGTATTGCCCTGAGTATTAGTCAGGGAGGCTGAAACTCAAAATTCCACTGGATGCAATCTGGTTTTGATCATTATAAAATTGAAAAAGCCTAAGTCAAGCCACGATGGGCAGATAACTGTCGATACACCAGCCTCCCTACTCCTGCAACCGGCTGCCTCTGCCTTTCTTCCAGGGAAGATGGAGTGCATGCTCACTCCAGGACTCCAGGCGACCTCCGGGGCGGAGGCACCAGCTTGCCAGTGGGTAGGGGGCTCGCCCTTGCCAGTCGCGTGCAGACCTGTTCTGCTCCACGCTGGCAGGACACATACCCGGGGGCCTGATGCCAATCAGAGCCTTTGGTGAGAACAGTGGAGGGGGACCCACACCAGGAGCATCTGGAGGCAGCCACGCCTGCTCAGGGAGCACCGGCCCCTGTGCCACGGTTCCTGCTTCACCCCGGGAGCACGGTGGGAGCAGCGCACAGATGTGGCCCAGCTCAGCTGCGTGAACCGGGCTGCCGGCTCCTGTTAGTACCGAGCTGTGGGGAAACCCCGGTGCCACAGCAGCCCCCAGAGTAATTTTCCTGTAAACTTTAATTGATCTGTGACATTGATTGATCGACTTCACCAGATGGAGAAGGCAGGCCTCTAACTGAATTATTTTTGCCAAATTCCGTAGTGACCAGGCTGAACTTTACATATGTGAGAATATTTCAATTAGACTTGACTGAAAAGATGCTGCTCATAAGTCTGTGCTCAGTTTGAGTCTTCAAACTGGTGGGCAGCTGGTGGTTTAGTGCTGAGGACTGAAGCCGGGCACCAGTTTGCTGGTGGGGCACAAAATGGCAAGACTTCCCCACCTCTGTGTGCCTGACCCTCCCTGCATTCTGTTCCTCGGGAAATGACCACCTGCTGCTCCCAGACAGGGCAGGGCCTGCGCCACCTCGCAGGATCTGTGTAAGCTCCCCTCTGTCCTCCCTGCACACGGCAGGTCTGCACATGCTGTGAACAGAGTGGGTCCCCTGTCCTCAGCATCTCCACTCCTGGGAGTTGTCCTGGGGCTGGTGTCCTCTCTGAGCCTCCTGCGGCTCCTCTCCTGGCCTGGACATACTCCTGTCTAAAACCTCCTTCTGGGCTCCCTTCCAAGAAGAGCAGCTCTGCTCTTCCCTTTGGTCATCTCTTCAAGGGCAGCAAGAGCCCCCCTGGAGGGGCCAGCACCAGGGCTCCGTCCACTCCCTTGTGTACTGGGATGATGCAGCCCAGGGGACTGGACTGGCATGCCATTGTGTGGGAAGGGGGGCATACTGCCCTGGCTGCCCTCTGTTCATCCTGCCTCAAAGGATGCAGAGGCCCCCGCCTGCCTGGCCTGCAGGTGTGCCTGCTGGTTGTGCTGCCCTCTGCCCCTCCCTGCCCCTCCCTCCCTGTGTTCTCTGGGTGAGGCGTGCCTGCCCCAGGGCTGGGCACATGGGGCTCAGAGAGCACACAGGCACCCAAGAGCACACAGAGCACACTGGCACCTGCAAATCTGCAGGCCTGGGGCTCGGGGGGATCTCCTTGCACACCTTCCCGGGAGCTGAGGGAGGGAGGGAGCAGGGCTGGGCTTGGGGGTGGGCAGCCACAGGGACAGGTCCTGGCAGCTCCCCTCCAAGTGCGACAGTGCTTAAAGCCTCCGCTTTGGGGTTTCAGAACAGGGAACTATGCCTGAGCTGATTTCTGGTCACAAAACAGAAACAGAGAACATCCTTTTCCTTCTCAGAGCTGCCTGAGCAGCACCCAATGAACTCTGCTCTGGCTGCAGCTCCGCACACCGCCCACCCCTGGAGTGTATCTCTGTGCGCGCATCACACCGTACGCATCACACCGTGTGCCTGCACATCACATGGGGACAGCATGCTGGTTCACCAAGACAGCCCCTGCGTCTGGGTCTGGGAGCCGCCTGCCCCTGTGGCCCACTCCTCCTGCAGCCAGGCCCACGCAGAGCTCCAAGGAGGTAGAGGGGGTGGGGGATGCACGACCGACCTGGCCAGGATCCTCCTGACCACCCCCCTCCTGCAGAAGACTGGTCCTCCCGCCCGCATGTCCAGGGCAGGTGGGGACACATGCCCTCCTCTGTGGGGCTTCCCCCAGAGCCTGGGCAGTGCCTGGCAGGGATCCCAAGAGGGGAGGTGAGACGGCAGGCGAGGCTGGGCCGAGGAGGGTGGGCGATGCCCAGAGGCCGGCCCCTGAAGTGTGGGTGGAGGGGACGTGAGCATGCAGCATTGTGCAGTCCCTAGGGCCCGCGGAGCCACGGGGCAGAGGGAGGGAGAGAGCACCCCTGGCAGGGCCTGCACATCTACCCTCCTGACTGTGGCCTCAGCCCCCGGTTACGAGCTGATGCCCTGGGCCTGAGTCGCAGGTCAGCTCTCCTGGCCACAAGCTGCCAATGGCAGCAGGGCCTCGGCCTGTCATCTCACAAGCAGTCTCCACACCGGGCCTCCTCTGTGTGCCTTCACTGTGTCCAGTTCATTCCGCTGCTCTGGAGAACTCCGACTCACACAGGAACAGTGCCAGGCACAGAGGGTAGACCTCAGGGGCACCCTGAGCTGAGGATATGTGTGTGTCACTGCTGTGGCTGGCCTGGGGTGGCTCGGGGCAGCGTGGGCTCCTGCAACACCTACTGGAGCCCACCGATAACGTCCAGGCGCTTGTGAAACACAGGGAAGCCAGCCTTGCATTTCCTGAACACGTCTTGTGAAACACGCCTTCACCTGGGGTTCCTCCGGATCTCCAGGTGGCTGCAGGTGGCTGGCGACCACCTGTTCTCACGACTCTTTCAGGTTATCCGCGGATCACATGTGACCCTAACTGTGACAGGCTCTGCTGCTCTCTGTTCCAATTTGCCTCTGAAATGCTGGGAACCTGCAAGACCTGCGCTGGGGCATGACAGCAGCCATCCTCGGTCACTCCTCCACCGCGTGCTCCTGGGGACCTGGCCGTCAATCTCACAGCACCGTGAGCCTTGGTGCTGAGCACTGGGGAGAGAGGAGAGGACGTGCCTGGCCGGCTCTCAGGAGTCTGCGGTGGAGGCTGGGGGCTCAGGTGGATGCTGCAGAAGGCGGCTCCCCCGAACATCAGAAGGGCAAGGTCTCAATAGACTGATGGGGGTGGGGTCTGTATGTGCAACCCCCTTCCCCAAGCTTTCTCCTTGAGTGGGGGTTACAGGGCACAGTTTAAACTCCTTCCTGGAAACTGGAAAGAGGACTGACCACAGCAGAGCCCACAGCCATGTGGGGGATGCAGGGGCTCTGGTTGGGCTCCCTGGGCTGCAGGTGTGACCTGGGTCCTGCTGTCCAGATGCTCCACTCAGGGTCTCGGCTTGCAAGACTGCTGTTGCAGTGCCTGGGCCCAGCAGCCCCTCCTCTCCCTGTCCTCCAGGCCCTGCCTCCTCGGCCACTTCCTGTCGTTAGACCACAGGGCAGAGCCCTCAGGTGCCTGTGTGTAACGCACTGCTGAGCTGGCGACATCTTGGACCAAGCTTCCTGGAGAGCCGTTCTCCAGCACTTGGTGTGAGAGCTGACTCTCCTGGGAGCTTCAAGGTGCTGGCTTTTGTGTTTTGTACCATCCATCTACTTCCTATCACCAGCCTGTCTAGGATTCTGGAATCTGTTGCAGTTTCTCCAGCACCTCTCAAACTCCACAGCAGGATCAGCTGGGAGCTGAGCAGGCCGCGAGGGTGAGGACTTGCCGGGCCTCTTCAGACTCCAGGGTACTGGCCTGGCTTGGCAGGGAGCCTCAGAAGCATGGACAGAAAGCTTGAGGGTGCCCATGCCTGCCTTTCCCTGCAAGTCCCTTTCCCCGCCAGGACCCCCTGGCTGGCCAAGACAAGAGGGTGGGCTGAGAGGAGCTCCTGCAGCAGCACACAGGACCTGCTGCAGGGTGACTCCCACAACGTCCACACCAGCCCTGAAGTGCTTGCTCAGAGGCTGCGGCACAGTCAGGCTCCACTCAAAACTCGTGAGTAGCCCCAAACTGAAGGGTTAGTGAATCCAGAGGGTTTGCTTTCTTCTTTTAATTTCCCTGTAACTCAGCCAGTCTGCTGAGCCCTGGAAAGTCCGAGGGTGCCTCCTCGGTGGAACGTGGCAAGCCCAGTTGCTGCTTCCATTCTGAGGGAAGTCTGCTGCCCAGTCCCCATGGAGGGGGCTGTGCTCTCCTCTCCAGAGAGGTGCCAACACCCAAAGACCCCTGGGACATGAGCCTTCTGTCTACACAGGCCACACGACCAAGAGAGCTTACAGATGGGAGGACAAGAGACACGGCGGCTGCCTCCCCGTGGCACTGCCCTCACAAGAGGTGACAGAAAGCCCCTCACGCCCACCAGCTAGCCCCCCGTGGCATCCATTCTGTGACCTTGCCCCAAGGAGTCCCCAGGGAGAGCTCTGTCTGCCTCCTGGCCCCTGGACTGCACCCCGCTGTGGCGTGACCATGGTCAGTGCTGCCCGCTCCCCAGGGGCTCCCAAGCCACAGCACCCTGTTCTCCAGCACCCCTGAACTCTCCAGTGCAGGACGGCGGGGGAGCCACCGTGCTGGATAGATTTCACCCGGTTCCCTGTCCAGACATGAGGCCTCCATCTCAGCATCCTCACACCTGTTCTGTGGCTCAGGTAACTGGGTGACCTGGGCTCTGAAGACGAGAGGACTTTCTGCTCCTGGCTGTGACATGACAGGTGCCATGACAGTATCTGCCACGCAAGCTGCCCCTGCTGGAGCCTGCCTGGGAGTGACAGGCTGCTCCACGTCCCTGGCTGCTGGGGGTGGAGGATGGCCCTGAGCTCAACACTGGAGGTGTTGCAGGTCACAGCTAGGCCAGCAAAGCCCCTGACCTGGGGACAGACGGACTGGCAAGCCAGAAGAGCTCAGAGCCACAGGGCTCGACCCAGGCTGGGTCGTGGGCTGGGCACCTCAGGGTGCAATCGCCAGGAGTATGGGCTGCACTGTCCCCCAGAACGCATCCACGGAGGCCCTAAGGCAGAGGAGGTGTGGCTATGATGACATCACTGGGCTGTGCTGCTCCTGTCCAAGTGCCTCATAGAAGAGATGAGAGGGAGCCGGGCGCGGTGGCTCACACCTGTAATCCCAGCACTTAGGGAGGCTGAGACAGGAGAATCGCGAGTTCAAAGCCAGCCTCAGCAATGGCGAGGCGCTAAGCAACTCAGTGAGTCCCTGTCTCTACATAAAACACAAAATAGGGCTGGGGATGTGGCTCAGTGGTCGAGTGTCCCTGAGTTCAATCCCTGGTACCAAAAAAAGAAGAGATGAGAGGGGAGGACAGACAGGTACAGAGGGCGGCCACACGAGGACACGAGAACAGCATCGCGAGCCAAGAAGGGAGCCTTGGAGCACCTGCCCCACACCTGGACTTGGGGCAGCCCCAGGAGGCGCAGCCCGTTGGCGGTCACAGTCCTGCTGAGGTTCTTCCTTCACCCTTTTGCGAGTGGTGCCGGGACGGGACCCGGCGGTGCTCTGCCACTGGTCTACCTCCCTGTCCTCTCTTTTTCTTTTTTTTATGATTATGTTTTATATTTTGAGATAGGGTCTTACCAAGTTGCCCACAGTGGCTGTAACTTGTGATCCTCCTGCCTCAGCCTCTCTAGGGGCCAGGACTGCGGGTGTGTGCTGGACTCCCTTCTCCTCAGGGCTCAACAGCTCTCCCCGGAGCACACAGACCACACCCCTTCACCTGTGCACTCACCAGGGGACACCGGGACCCACACCTTGGTACTCTGCCCCACCTCCTCCCGTCAGCCTTATCCGGCCCATGGCAGCCAGAGTGGCCTGCTGAGGTGGACCCAAGCTGCCCCCTCCGGGGCCCCTGGACTTCAGCAGACTGCCGGGAGCCTGGGGACGGGAGGGACTGGGGCCTCCTGACCCTGGAGAATTCCTCCACGCATCACTGTGGACAGAGGCAAGTCCACACAGACTGCGACCTTCAAGTTAATGTGGCAAATGTGCCCGAAGATGCCCTGTGTGTCACCCAGGTGTCTGAAGACACAAGTGAGCAGACTGGACTGCAGCTGGGGGCAGAGAGGAGGCTGCTCATTCCTGGGAGCCTGAGTGGGCACCTCCATCAGAGATTCTGGATTAGACAGCAAGGTGTGGATGGCCATGGCTGGAGAGATCACAAGGTGAGGCTGGAGGAGCCCAGGAGGGGCTCCAGGCCAAGAAGGGTGGGGCGGGGAGCCATGAACTGGGCCATCTTCCTAGAGCCTCTTGAGAAACGCCTGAGCATTTCAGCTGGGTCAGGAGACCGGGGACAGAGCGCTGCCACAGGGCGCGGGAGGGGGACCCAGGGGTCAGGGCGCTGCCCAGCAGGGTACAGGGAGGAGTAACAAAGGGGGTGTCAGAGAAAGCAGGGGGAAAAGCAGAGGATGCTTTTGAGAGAGACCCTGGTAAGCAGTGGCTGCGGGCAGCACTCTGGCAACTGAGGCCCTGCCGGCTGTCCATTCTGAGGGGCTGTCCTTGCCCCGCCTGTGCCCTTGCCTCCCCACCATCAGCTCATGACGTGGTGTCCTCTTTCAATACAGGGTGAAGGACGCTGTTCCCGGGCTTGATCCCTATGAAAGGCCACTCCCCACAGTGGGAACCTTCTAGAAGCAGGAAGAAGGCAAGCAATGACTAAGTGCGCTGCCTTCTATATTTAGAGTTACTTCTTAACACCGTGGAGTGACAAGTTAGTGGTTCCTAAGTAAGTCACATCCCAGGGATGTGGCAGGTGCCCACCCCGGAAGCGCTTCTCCCGAGTGGCGGGAGACATCTCCAGATGCATCTCAGACGCTGTGCCCGGGATTACAGCCCAACTGTTTGCCAAGGGGGAAGCAGCCTGTGATCAGCTCCCTGGAGACGGCATGCAGGGTGAGTCACCGTGCAGCTGGATCTGCTCTGAAATTCCATGAGAAGAGCCCCCACGCGCGCCTGGGCACTGTTGTTACTGCACCTATTTTTACATTACGGTCTATGCAGCTGGAGCTATTCTGGACCCACAAGGCCATCTGTGGAGGTGAGATGAGCCACCCCACTGCTACCAGGAGCTTGGCACTTGCCCCTGGCGGGACGGCAGGCCCACACACTGGGGGCAGCCGCTGCAGTCCTGGCTCGCCCTGGCTCGGGAGTGCTCTGCCGTGTGGGAAGGAGCCCAGCTCCTAGCCTCTCCGCCTGGCCCACGCTATTTCCCACACATGCAGCAGCCAGGGCAAGTTCTGGAAGTGCCTCCAGGTCGAGGTGTTGCAGGCAAGTGCAGGAGGACAGGTGAGGAGGATGAGAGGCCCACACGCTGCAGAGACCCTGTGGAAGGCCAGCTCTCTGAGGGTCAGCACAGGGGGCAACGTGGCACATCCCTCAGAATTTCACAAGCCACTTCCCTATGGAATCAGAGGACCATCTTCCCCAATGGGAAAAAGGAAAGACAAGTCCTCCCTCTCGGGCAGCCCGAGGCCCATGCGTGTAGTTCAGTGCATGGCTGGATCACCTGGCCAGGTCACAGGAGAGACGAGGACTACTTCCCACATCTCTATACTACTAGAATTTTGGAAGATTCTCCAGGGCCTCAGAATAAGAAGGAAACAAACCCAGAACAAGACTTTGTGGTGTGCACAATGCTCTCTGCACCCCGAAGTCCCAGTCCCCCCATGTCTCTGCAGAAGCCTGCATGGACAACACACCTCAAGTCCACACTGGTCCTGAAGCCAGACTTAGGTTCCCACTGGGCAGATGGAGATGCAGAGGTGGGTGTCAAGTGACCTTGCTAGGGTCACCAGCTGGGAAGTGGCCCTAAGTCTTCAGGCTGGCAGGCCATCTCCAGACCCCCAAGCAGGAGCCATGCATCTCCTGCCAAATGTGTGGTCACTCACCAAACAGGGGAATTAGAGACCATGGGCTCTGGTTAATACTGGCTGTTGGAAGGAGACTAGGGGGCTGGGACTGGAGGATGCCCCCACCTGGGCTGCCCCAGCTGTGGCCACCTAACAGCATGAGACACACTCCGAGGTGGTTTCTACTGCCAGTCCACGATTTTCTTCTGTGAGCCTTGGGTTTCACTGAGCTGGATGTTGTTCTCAGTCTTACATGTACTCTATTGGAGCGGAGCCGTATGTGGCCTCTAGACACTGGGCGCCTCCCGCAACAGAAGCAGGTCTCAGAAGCAGATCATATCAGAAGCTCCCTGTGTATCAGGGCCCTTCCTAGAGCCCATGAGAGTCTCCTCAGCTGCTTAAGCCTGTTATGGTTTAGACATGAGGTGTACTGCAAAACCTCACGTGAGACAATGCAACAAAGTTCAGAGATGAAGTGATGGGGTTATGAGAGGCTTAGCCTAATCAGTGCATTAATCCCCCGATAGGGAGTAACTGGGTAGCAACTGAAGGTGGGTACGGTGTCTGGAGGAGGTGAATCATTGTGGGTGTAACTTTGGGGTTTATATTTGGTTCCTGGCAAGCAGAGCTCCTTCTCTGCTTCCTGGTGGCCATGTCCTGAGCTGTTCTCCACACTCTTCCACCTTGACATTTTGACTCACCTCAGGCCCAGAACTATGGAGTCAGCAGACCATAGACAAAGACCTCTGAAACCATGAGCTTCACATAAACTTTTCCTCCTCTAAAATTATTCTTGTCAGGTTTTCGACCACAGTGGCCAAAAGCTGACCAAAACAGAAATTGGTATGGAGAAGTAGGGTCACTACTGTGACCAACCTGACCATGTACTTCAGAAGTTTTTAGAGCTAGTTTGTGGGGAGAATTATTTTGAGAAAAGTTTAGAGATGCAACCTGGAAAAATTTTAGAATGTTGTTAGCAGAGATTAATGGGCAATCCTGGTGGAACTCAGAAGACCAGAATGCCAGCAGGAGGGTGGACAGTAAAGAATGGGCTCAAGAAGTTTCAGAGGAAAAGGACTATTGGAAATTGGACTAAAGGCCATTTGTGTTACATTCTGGCTAAAAAGTTGTCTACATTTTGACTGTGTCCTGAGACTTTCTGTGAGGCTGAATTTAAAGGTGATGGACTTCTTAATCTAGCAGAAGAAATTTCTAAGCAGCACAGCATTCAGGTGGTGGCATGGACAGTATTCAGGTGGTGGCATGGATACTGCTGGCAGCTTTTAGCCAAGTTTACTCTGATAATCAGGAGCAGAAATCAAAGCAGAAAGATTTGAAAAACTTGGAGTTGGGTCAGAAAAGTGTGAGTAAGCTAAGGAAGGTGTGGTTGTTAAAGATTTTATAGTCAGTAAAGAGATGCTAAGTACCTTGTTCAGAAGTAATAAAAAATGGCTTAAGGGCATCTTGGGAATTGGCAAGACCACACCCATCTCAGGCTTAAGGTTGTAAAAGTTAAAATTCCCTTGAGAAGAGACCACTGGAGCACCCTTCTTGCACAGGGAGGCCTAGGTTGTTTCACCATGCCCAGCCGCTCTGGCACGTAGAGGCTGTTACAGCCAGGGACCCAGAAGGCTCGGCTACTGCTTGAGATGGGGGCAGACCTTGGTGTCAGCCACATGGTGCTGGTTCTGCAGGTTTGCAGGATGCTGGAGTTAGGGGGTTATGAAGGCTTTGACTAAGATTCCAAAGGAAGACATTGGAGGCTAGGCAAGGTGCAGCAGGGTCAGAGTCCCTGCAGGCTGCCCCCGAAAGGGTAAAGCATGGAGATACGGGGAGGAAGCCAAAGCGGCAGTAGAAATCCCCGAGATTAAGACATGCTTGTAATATGGTTTGTCTGCTGAGGAAAGCTGCAGGAATGGAGCACAAACAAGCCAAGAGAGGCCATCCAGAGGAGTGGAGCTACACGAGCTTTTTGGAGAGAACATCACAGTGCATGTGCCCCAGATGCTACATGCAGAGCTCAGGACTTGTTTGCACAGCTGAGTTTCAGTCTTCCTCTGGTCCCATCCCTTCTTTCTGTGCTGCTCTTTCTCCCTCATAGGATGGAAATACTTACTTTGTGCTTTTACATATTGGATGTGGGTGATTTGCTTTTCATTTTTACAGGGGCTCACACTGAGAGTTTGTCCTGAGTCTGAGGACAGGAGCTCACCCAGCACTTCCTACGCGATGGTGGTGGCAGCACTGCAGGCTCTGTCAGGCCTCCCCTTCCACACCTGCAGTGGTGGCATGGGACCTGCAGCGGTGGCGTGGAACACTTGCCTCCTAACCATGCCACGCACGTCACTGCACACTCCAACTCCCGTGACTTGAGATGACGCGTGCTCAGCCAGACCAGATCTGCTGACGACCCTGTGTCTCCAAGGCTCTGGTCAGCCACCTGCTCTGACAGACCCTGTCCCGCAGGAGAACAGCATGTGTCTGTGACCCCGGTCCTCCAGAGAGGCCCTCGCTGGCCCCTCACCCAGCGCCTTCCCATTGCACTGTACCTCGGAGGACGCTGCATGGCGTCACCAGCACACCTTCCGGTTGCTTTCTGACCTCATCTGTCACACACCCTTCCCTGGATCTGTGGCTGTGCTTGTTTCAATCCTGTTCTGCATCTTGAAACAATCAGCAACCCAGGCTTCAGGTCCCAACGTGCTGTTGTATCCGTAGTGCACCTCAAGTCTCAAAACCCCGGGCAGCAAGCCGTAGCGCATCTTTAGGACAGGTGCAGTGGGCACCTCAGGTGGCGCCTACCGAGTGGCCAGGAGACGTGGAGTGGATGGAAATGAAATGTGAATGTGCTGCTTCCCAGAGGTGTCCGGCCTCCCAAGGGCCAGGGCCGGTTAAACCAGTGAAGCTACAGGAATCTTTCCACCTGGCAAACCTCCGTTCTCCAGGCACATCCTCTCAATTAACCAAAAACGATACGAGTTAGAAAGCATCACTCCAATTCCACGAATAAACGGGGGGTGGGAACTCCGCAAAGTCAAACAGCCTGCACGAGGGGTCCCCCAAAGGGCGAGGCAGACTGCTTGGGTCCCCACTGCCTGGGTTAGGGTTGTAGCCGACAGAGCAAAGCCTCCCATGCAGATGTGGAGAGGCAGGAAGTGTGACCGTGAGAAAAACCACTGGATCTGCATTTGTTGACCTGCTGTGTCCTGGAGTCCCCAGGCCTCACTGCAAACCTCCTGCACTGCAGCCACTTGTCTCATGGCCGAGCTCAGGAGCCACCAGGAGATGGGCAGGGCAGCCGGTGCCGGTGGTGTGCTCTGTGCACCAGGAACCTGGAGCACTGTGCCCCTGGGCACCACCCCCTCAACGGCTCTGCAAGTCTCAGTGACTCTGGAGCCCCTCCTGACCCCCTGCATCCTCCACGCTCCTCATGCACAGCTTCTCTGCTCCTTCACACCCAGCCTCCACCCGCCACGGGTCCTGGCTCAGCCACGGCACCAGGGCATCTCCTTGTGTCCTTGCACCCGCCCCACACTCTCGAGAGAAGCCAGAGTGCTTTGGTAGCCCCAGAGCGGATCAGGCGTGCTCAGTCCTATTTCGTCATGCTTCCTGCATGGATCTGCATACGCCTGCACCCACCCCAACTCGCCCTAAGTTGAACAACCACAGATGAACCCACGGCACCCCTGAGTGGTTTGTCCTCGGCCACACCTGGACTCCCCCCAACCTGGTGCTCCCCCCAAGGGCCTGCGAGGCAGAGCCTTCCCAGGCCCCTGTAGCTCAGCCTGCCAGCTCAGGTCACCCATCGCCATTGCACCTGGCTCCTGACATCATGTCTTTACAGGGTCTTGAAGACAAGAGCTTTGTCACTTAAAACCTCTTAACTTTCTCAGGAGCTGGAGGAAAGAAGGGAGTTCAGTCCACAACACTCTGAGCTCCGGGTGTCCCAGGGTGTGGATAGCCCCTTCTGAGCACTGCTCACAGCCCAGCCCCGACACCCTTCCTCCTCCACACGCGGTTGCTGGCCTCTGCCCCCATCAGTGTCCCACAAACGCCAGCCAATGTCTGTGGTGTCACCGGCACAGGGAGGGGCTCTCACCGCCCCCATCAGCTGTGCCTGGCAGGCCCTTGTCGGAGAGGGCCAGGCACAGCCTCGGGGCCTTCACTTGGGGCTGAACCATGGCTCTGCACAGAGACCTGAAGCTGCAGGGCTCAGAGGAAACCTGCAGGCCACAGGGCTGGCCCAGTGCCACCTCCCTGCGGGGACTAGGGGAGGAGATGGAGGAGAATGTCCTGTGAGGTGGGGAGGAGCACCGAAGGGTCCCCGAGGGGGCCCGGGAGGTCACTGCCATGGCCCCAGCACTGGTGCTCTGGTCCTGGGGACCCCGGGCAGAGCAGTAGCGCGGGGTCGGTGTTCAGCCTCCCTCGGGAGCTCCCTCCAGGGACGGGCACGACTCCGGCTGCTCAGTGAGAAGGTGGCTGGGGCATCCCTATACCCGGCAGCTGTGCTCCTCCGCCAGCTTCTCAGGAGGCACCACCCGGCCAGCAGCCTCCCAACCTGCGCCAGGTCCTGCTCTGCCTGAGCTCAGCTCTGGAACAGGGAGGTTCCCCTCAGTGCTCTGCCCCTGAAGCACCAGGCTCACTCGTGCCCGTGGCCCTGACTCCGGAGTCTCAGTGAATAATGATCCTGCTGGTGTGCACACTCTGCCCCGGGAGGGCCCAGAGCGACAGACCGGTGCGTACCACTGGTCCACAGCCGGGCTCTGCGGCATGGCCGACCCAGTTGGCAGAGGTGGGAGGAACCCGATGCCTTGGCAGGCTGGCCAGCACCTCCCCAGCACACCAGGGCCAGAACACAGTGTCAGGGACCCCACCGACGTAGATGTGCACCACACAGTACAGACAGGCTCCTGCGCTCCGAGTCACGCTCACAGCTACCGATTTCTGAACTGCTGAGCACCTGAGACCTGGTATGAGAAGGGCACTCACAGAGGTCACCGGACTCTCCACGCCCTGCCTGGGACTGGGTGCACCCCCTCAGACAGCTCACAAACTGCCATTCATGTCACGAGCTTATCTACCGTTTGTGCTCTGACAGTTCTAGAACCCTCTTCATGTTTTTCTGCGCTTGTGGCCTCTATCTCCAATGACATAAGTGGGTAAATTGCAAATCGTATACCCTTCAATAAAAGGAAATGGAATGTTTCAAGTGATCTGCTTTTTCCTTACTGGAAGCCCAGTTCTCCCGGGTTTAGTTGTCTCTGCCATCAGCATGTGCTCTGCAGCGGCCGCTGCTCAGTTTGAGACGGCTGGAAACGAGCGCCTGGCGGATCCACTCACCTACGCAGGCACCCGCACACAGCGGACGCACACGCATCTTGCTGAAGGCATCAATGAATCACGGGCTCTTCATTCAGAATGGAAAGTGGCGCCTCCCCCTCTCCTGTGGAGATGCCCCCTCCCGTCTGGGAGCGCTAGTGGACGGGAACCAGCTACAGTGCGCTTCTCACACGGCTCCCGGCTTCCTGCTCAGCCTGTGTCTCCCGTGAGGAAGAGCCCGGGACTTGCGCTCTGAAGTGCACCCCAGGGGTGTTGAGGCATGTTTGTGTTGGCACAGAAACCCATCCAGGGCTGGCTACGGTGCCCTGCCACACCAGCAGAGCCTTCTGCAAACTCTGGACATCCCTGAAGAACCCAGGCGGCCTCTCCTACCCCTGTGGCCTCCATCAGGAGCCAGTGACTGAACCCGGGAGGGTGTCCTTGGTGTGGGCTGTTCCACTGGGTGGACTGTGTGCCTAAAGCACAGCAAGGATTCTCCCTACGGCCTGGGAGGGCTTCACATCCCTGCACCCCAGAGTCCAGTCATGCCAGCCACGTAGTGTGGCCTGTGCTCTCCTGTGAAGCACTCACAGAAGTGGGCAGCTGCACCCAGCACAGGCGGCCGGTGGCTTCCACGCAGGTGCTGCCTGAGAGCTCGGCTCCCACGTGCCCTCACCCTGAGGCCTCTGCAAGGGCACGCTGTGGGCGTGCAGGCCTGGGGCTCTCCCATCTCCCTCAGAGAGTCTCGGTCAGCAGGTTGGCAAGCCCACTAAAATATTACGCTCTGCAAAATGCCACCCCTTCCTCCTGCTGCCTCCTGCCATACTTAGCAAATGCTGTTGGGGTCCAGGGGGTCCAGCCCTGGGCTAGCGACAGGTAGTGGGTCACTTCACACTCTTACAAAGCAGGTGATGGCTCTGTCCCCAGAAGTTTTCTGCATGATGGGGAACGTAGATTTATTTACAAACTGCCAAAATCCAAAATGTTTATGAATGTAACACACTTTTAGGTTCATTACTATTGATAAGTAAGTAACAATGATCATAAAACTAAACCTACTATAATAGGTCACACATAACTTCCTACCACTTTTTAAATTCCTTTAGGGGCAAATTAGATACAAATAAATGCACTAAAATCCTATACAATTACAGACTACACTCACCGGGCCTTGCCTGGCTGTTTTTGCTGTAGCTCTGGGGAAAAAAGTAGTTCATAAGTGAAAACAAGGTGGGATATGGCGAGGCTTCACTTTCCCGATTGCTAGGATTAGATTTAAACAGCAAACGTAACCAGACAGAAAACAAAATCCCGAGCTGCTCTCAACAGGGGCAGCCACGCCAGACATGCTCCTGGACGGGCACCGGGTCGCCACGGCTCCTGTCTGCCCCGTGCTCACTTCACGGCCCTCCCTGTTGGACAGAACCTTATCAGACACACAGATCTCAGACAGACCAGACGCCCAGATGGAGAGCAGCTGCCCTCAGGCCTGTGGAAGGACTGTGGTCACAAGGATTGTGGAAGAACTGGAAAATTAGCGGCACCAGCCAGAGGTGTCAGAGGCAGGGCCCACGCCGTGCCCGTCCCACTGGCTGCTTCACAGAGGTCCCCACGAGCCACCATGCCTGTGAACCGGAGGCCAGAGAACACTACACTCCCCACATCCCACAGGAAACCGGGGCCAAGACCAGCTCCTTCCTGTCCCAGGCCCTGGGCCATGGTCCTGAGTGTCCTGAAGAATAAGGGCCAGGAGGAATGGCGGTCAGAGGCCTGGAGCTGGCCAGCCTGGGCCTGCCATGCGGGTGTAGCTTCCACAGGAACCATGTCCCTCTGGCAGGCTAGGGTCCAGGTACCACATGGTGCCGGGCTGAGAAGGACCTGCTGCCTTAGCGGGGCCACAGAGATGACAGCTTTCTCAAGGCAGCACAGGACGCTAGGCCCAGCCCCATTGCCACCACCTCTGGGAACCAGGGTCACTTCTGCCCCAGGCTGTGTGTATGCACAGGGTCACTTCTGCCCCAGGCTGTGTGTAATGCACAGGGTCACTTCTGCCCCAGGCTGTGTGTAATGCACAGGGTCACTTCTGCTCCAGGCTGTGTGTAATGCACAGGGTAACTTCTGCCCCAGGCTGTGTGTATACACAGGGTAACTTCTGTCCCAGGCTGTGTGTATGCGCAGGGTCACTTCTGTCCCAGGCTGTGTGTAATGTGCAGGGTCACTTCTGCCCCAGGCTGTGTGTAATGCACAGGGTCACTTCTGCCCCAGGCTGTGTGTAATGCGCAGGGTCACTTCTGCCCCAGGCTGTGTGTAATGCACAGGGTAACTTCTGCCCCAGGCTGTGTGTAATGCACAGGGTCACTTCTGTCCCAGACTAATTGATGATGCACAGCATCCAAGCACCCCAAGGTGATGCCCATTTTCTGTTGTTTTAATTTCAAAGCAAGGTGCTCATGGCATGGCAGGTGCCTGTTCCTGGTGAGACGGGCCACTCTGAGCTGATGGAACGTGTCGGGGTGAGCTAGTTCACAGAAGTCACTCAACACGCACAGGGCAGGTCTGCCTGGGCCCCTCCAATTGTTAAGCAGAACTTTTCCACTTTTAGCCAGACTTGGGACCCAAACGCACAGGTGGGTGTGGATCATGTACTGAGGTCTGGACTTGGGACCCAAACGCACAGGTGGGTGCAGACCATGTACTGAGGTCTGGACTTGGGACCCAAACGCACAGGTGGTGCGGACCATGTACTGAGGGTCTGGTCAGTGGAAAGGGGCAGTCACAGCCTTTCTCTCAGATATCTCTAGGCACAGAAATGAGCCCCAGGGCTGCCCTGGTTGTGCTGGTCAGAGGTGTGCACCCCACCAAAGTCTTTCTAGGCCAGGCCCGGCCCTGGGGCACACGGCTTGGATGCCTGCTGGTGACCTGCTGGCGGGCAGCCCAGCTGTGCCAGAGCAGACCAGCAGTCAGTGACCTCCTAGAAACCACACTCATCGCCCCTGGCACCTCTCCACACAGGGTTCAATTACCATCGAAAAGTTTCCTGGAAGGACTGGGGACAGCAGTTGCCTAAGACATATAAAGTGGTAATCTGACTTCACAGATAGAATAAGAACCCCAAATCCCCTGACTTACAATTGTTTTAATGAAACTTGGGGTCTTCAAACTCTTCTGTACGTTTTTATATTGGAGATCTTTTAGAAATCCTAGGGATCCCTGATGGGTGTCGGATGGCAAGGCTGCGTCCTCCCCTTGTGAGGACCGAATGCCATCGCCGCTGAGGAAGAAACCCCTGGCGTCCTGTTAGCCTGGGTGCCCTCAGCCTCCCACATACAACAGAAAACGAAACCTGTAGATTTGGCCTTTGAACTGGGCCAGCCCTACAGGTGTCCTTTGATTTCAGTGGGCGCTGCACAGGTCAGTCTGCCCTCCATGTGGGGACATACGGATCCCGCTGAAGTTCTCCCTAGAGTGACCGACACACAAGAAAATAAACTATACAGCAGTTGAGGTGTATGGATCTAGAACAGGGATGGTAATGGCTGCTGGGCTGAGCCTGGAGGGGTCAGTGGTGGCTCACAGTGGGCCAGCAGGTAGAGAGAGCAGGTGGACAGCCTGCGGCTGTGAAAGACGTGGAGGGAGCAGAGCAGCCTGTGCACAAAGCCAACCCACCACTGCTCCTATCCAGCCACGAAAGGGAACGATTTCTATGCACGAACATCACTTTTAGAAAGTCACTCATACAAACCCCAGAGATGTGCAATGCATTGACGACCCCAAGTTAATCAAGATAGAGTGACGCTGATTATGAGTGAGATATGAGGTAGGGTTAGCAGGCTGTGAATTAGTGAATGCATGATCCGAACACCCAGTGCCTGTGAGAAGAAGGACACTGCACGTGTGCACAGAGGTGCGGGGTGGACTGCACACACACGGGTGCAGAGATGCGTGAAATGAGGAAGTCACCTTGAAATAGCAATGGTGTCAACTTTTTTACATTGCCTCTTTTCTGTAATTCAAAAAATTTGGTGTTAGCCACAAAGTTATGACATAGTTTGTTCTAACTGCGACTTTGCCTGGACGTGGTCCAAGTTACATGACAGGTGGAGGTGCAGCAGCCTCTCAGGGAAGGCAGGAGCAGAACCCAGTGCCCCAGCTCTGCGCTGCAAGCTGGGCAGAATCTCACTCCTTTGGTACAAAACCAGACTCTGCCTCTGCGTGGCTCTAGGCATCCTTGAAGGGGGCATCAACTTCCACTCTGAGGGCAGCCCCGATCCCAAGGGAGATGCAGCACAGCCGGACACTGCCCAGTCCATCATGACATCTCACCCTCCCCGTGACCAAGGTGACCACCAGGTGGAGAGCTGAGTAAATTGTGAGGTGCGGCCCACAGGCCGGCGGCCCCTGCTGTGTACCTTGGCTGTTTTTCAGGAACCTGTTACTACTTTCTAGACATTTTTTATCATTTTTCTTTCAATTTGACATGGAGGAAGTGTCACTAAGAGCCCCAAACCAGCCCAGAGCTCTGCAGCCAGCAGGACCCCCAGCAGGGGCTGCTCAGGAAGGGCCTGAGGAGCCAGTGCCAAACCCGCTGCCCCGGGGCTGTGGTGGGAATGGGACACTTAGACCTAAAGGGGTCCGACAGCGAGTGGGAACCTGGCCCCGCCACTGCTGCTGTGGGCCCTGACGAGGGCATCTGATCCCTCCAGAGGAACCCAACCTTACGGGGTGAACCCTCGGCTGCCCCTCAGGAGTAGAGCTCCTGATGGCCACGCCTGTAATCCCAGCACTTAGGGAGGCTGAGACAGGAGGATCGCGAGTTCAAAGCCAGCCTCAGCAATGTGAGGCGCTAAGCGACTCAGTGAGACCCTGTCTCTACATAAAACACAAAATAGGGCTGGGGGTGTGGCTCAGTGGTTGAGTGCCCTGAGTTCAATCCCTGGTACCAAAAAAAAAAAAAAAAAAAAGAGTAGAGCTGCAGCCACTGAACAGCACCATGGTGGCCAAATGCACCTCCAAGCCTGCTCTGGGTCTGCAACCACCCCTCCACCTCATCTGCTAGCGTGAGCTCCCCTTGCAGCATGTGACACCGTGCACTTGCGAACACTGTCCAGGCCATTCCCGAGGACTCAGGGCCCTCCTTCCTGCTGAAGCCTATAAATCCAAAGGCCCAGGAAGACCAAGGCACAGCAAAACCTACTTGACAACTGCACACCATCAATCTCACGAGGACACTGCCTGAGCACAGTGACAGGGACCTCCTGGCCACACTCGGACACGGTGGGCTGACAGAGATAGGAATGGAAGACCCATCCAGACCTTTGCATGCCTGGTCTAGCCTTCCTGAGGGTCAGCTGTCTAGCTGCCAGGACGAGGGGAGACTTCTGCCCACAGCAGACTCCCCACAGAGGGCAGATGAAAGGGGATGCTGGGACAGCCAGTGGAAGGGCCCCTGGTCAGTACTGATGAAGACCACCAAGGTAGAACCCAAGGACCCAAGATGCAGGGAAGTGGGTCAAGCTTTCCAGTGAGATTGTATTAGAAGATCTCCATTTCCACCCTGTATTTTAAAAAGGTGTTTGGAGCTTGGTAGACGTATCTTCAACATGGCTCTGCTGGGCACTAGGTACACGGCCCCGGACAAGTCACCACGTGGAGCTCTGGTTCCATCACTAAAAGTGAAGACAACGTTCCCACCACAGCACTGAGCCAATCTGAGCTAATATGAGGTCAAACGCAGAACGCTGAGCTCGTCTCGGTGCAGCGTGAGGATGTAAGAGGAAGTCCCGGGCAACGTGCAGCGCCTTCCAAAGAGCGGCCTGGTGCTCTCTGAGCAAACATTGCCAAGCAGAGGAGGCGGCACTGCCAGGACCCAGGTTGACAGACTGTCCTCACGGGATCTGGGGAAGCTGGGCTGGGGCTGCCAGCACAGAGGGGCTGGTGAAGGGGGGCAGGTGGTGTCACCACCAATGGGGCGCAGGCTGTCCCCAAGCGCCCAGGCTGCCCTGCTGCATGGCCATCTCCCTGTGGAGCACTGGGCTGGATGAGGGCAGGGCTCCCTAAGAGAGGACAGAGTGACAGGGTGCAGCCTGGAGCAGGCTGCCCAGGCCCACTGTGCTCCTGAACCTGACGTCTCTCCCATCCAGATGTGGCCAAAGGGCCTGGCTCGGCCCCAGGGTGTGAGGTTGCTGTGCCAGGGGTGCCTGGCCCTGGCCCTCCTGCCCCCGCCTCCCGTCCCCTCTGCGGGGTGACTGAGGGGATGTGCATCTGTCCATCTGCTCATTGGTCCCGTGCCACTGAGCTCACCCAGTGCACACCAAGCCGGCCTCTGCTGTGAGCGGGCGTGTGCTGGGCTGAGGACACAGCCGCTCACAAGCCCTGTTCTCACAGGGCTCCCAGCCAGAGCAGCCGTGCGCCCTGGAAGGTGACACCCACGCTGGACAGAGAGGACACAGACTGCGCCCAGTACCGTGGTGGGAGCAGCTGCGGAGTCCAGGTGGGACGGCAGGCGGGCTCTGAGAGGCATCCTGGCAGGTGAAGGTCTTTCAGAAAGGGAGCGGCACAGGTGCTTGGTAAGGCAGAGGGCGGGCGAGGGGCACCGAGGCTGACTAAGCCCACAAAGGCTGCTCCCTCCTGCGGGGTGGAGTGCGTGGCAGTGGCGGGTGGCAGTGTGAGCCAGAGCGTCCTCTCTTCTGCAGGTGTGTGGCCCTCAGGAGGCAGAGGTGAGGCCCTGCGCACCCAAACCTGCTGAGCCCGCAGCTGCCACACAGGAGGGTGCAGACAGCTAGTGGAGGCCCGCAGCCAGAGCTGGGCCTCGAGGACGGGCCGTGTGCGGCCACGGCAGCTTCCCAAGTGGCCCACGTGTTTACACAGGGGTCTCCCCATCGACACAGGTCCTCGCCCCTCTCGGAGCACCGGAAGTTCCAGCCACGATGGGAAGCTCAGGGAGGGGGTCTCCACCCACCAGAGGACAGTGGCAGTCGGGGGTCCTGTATGTGGTGCCGACACGAGCCCAGAGAGATGGGGAGGCCTTCAGTGGCTGTGAGCTCAGGAGAGCCCGCTGGCTTCTCAGGGCTTGGCTGCTGCACCACCACTCACCCCACGGCAGGGCCACGTGGGCCATGTGTCTGATGCGCAGGACAGGCTGAGACAGCAGAGCGGGGATTCCAGGCACCGAGGGCAGGGGCTGCAGCGATGCCAGATCCTGCAGGGCTGCCGGGCAGCGTGCGGAGCAGATGGTGGGGTGGGCAAGGGTGTGCCAGGGCCCCCAGGAGGGAAGCCTGGGCGGCAGCTGTGGCACACATTCTGGGCTGTGCAGGGAGAGAAGGACCTGGAGAGGGAACCCGGGAGCCCACACGGCCCATGGGCCTGCAGCAGGGTCTGCGCACCTCTGCTCCCTCCTCGGGCTGTGTCTGGCAGCTGAGGCTGGCCTCTGGGGAGGCCTGCTGAGGCTTGGAGACCTGGGCCATGGGAGTGCACAGCTGAGGAAGAAAGCCAGGACACAGGAGAGGCCTCAGGGAGCACCACAGGGATGAGGGAGAACAGAGGACCCCCAGGGAGCACCACAGGGACAGGGAGGGCAGAGGACCCCCGGGGCACCCAGGACACAAGGGAGGCCCCAGGGCACCCAGGGAGATGGAGGAGCAGTGGAAACTGGGAGGAGGTGGGCGGCACAGCGCAGAGCCCAGAGCTCCACAGGCAGGAGCAGTTCAGGGTGGAGGCCTGGAAAGCGGGGGCTTCTGGGATTGGAGCAGCACAGGGACTTGCATGCGGAAGGGCTGAAGAGAGGGCAGGTATGTGGGGCAGGGTGTGGTCCTGGGCTCGGAACCCCCTGTGCACACCCTGCAGCTCCCGCATCTCTTTTCATGGTGCACGGCTCCTGCATTATGTCCACGTGCCTGGACCCAGGGGCCCCTTCTCCCCCAGGCCAGCCTCTGGCCACTGGCTGCCTGCCTGTACATGGGTGGACATGAGCCTGCACCAGCCAGCTGCCCTGGGGTGCAGAGCCCCTGGGCATGGTGTTGCCTCCGACCTGTTTCATCCCTTTCTGGGGAAGGCACCTCAGCCACGAGGAGGACAGCTAGCAACCCAGAGCCTTCGAGTGGGCAGGGGCTAGCATGGGTTGGCTCAGAGAGTGGATCACCAAATTCTCAGCTTGACCAGATGGGTGCTACACACAGATAACATTAAACAGTAAACATTGTAAATTTTCAATAAAATAAGTGTTATTAAAAATGAAAGCCACAGCAGCAAGTGCTTCACTCCCCATGTCAGCATCACGCTTTTCTACCTCCTAGGCTCTGGGCATCTGTCCTGCGTCGGAGCTCACACATCACTTGGCATCAGGTCTATGACATGGAGTGGCTGGGAGCATTGACACTGGGAAAATGGCAGTCCCCACAGGCCAGGCTGTCCCTGCACAGAGCCAGCAGTTCCCCAGCTCGCCCACGAGTCCTAGGGATCAGAGGTCCTTGTGCAGCTCTCTGAGCAACAGGAACCAGAGGATGTGTGCCAGGATTCTCAAAGTTAGAGACAGCTAGAGACACATAGGTTTCACAGCCCCCAAATTAAAGCCTCAAGGTTTTCCGTGTCCACATCGAGGTGCCTGCTTCCTGCAGCAGGTACGAGGTGTGGCCCATGAGGCTTCCTCCTTGCCTGTGAGCACCACAGTCGGCAATGCCCTCCTCACGCATGCTGCCTAGCGAGCAACGCTGGACCTGTGGAAGCAGTGGTTGCCTAGCAACCTGCCCACACATCACAAATCTGCTACCTTAAATACCCTTCCGCAAGGGAAGCTTTTTTGGAAAGTTCCGTTGAACATTTTTAGAAAGAATTTCCTAATGTTGCCAGATGACAGCATAAGAAGCTGGGGAGCCGGGTGAGATGCCACACTCTGCCCTGTGCCGTGTCCTGGGCCATGTCCTGTGTGGGGAGGACCCAGCCCAGCTCCACCCAGCAGGAGACACATGACTTTCGTGGAGGCCAAGAAGTGTGCTGAAATAACACCTCTGGGAAGGCCGGTGGGTCAGAATAACAACAGCACGAATGTGCGTGGGTGAAGACCCTCATTCACACATCTGCTCACATACCTAAGAAATGTTTAGGAAGGTGATGCTATGCTGGGCAAGGCAGCTGCTTGGGAATATGAGGACATGACCAGCCCCTGCCCCAGGGAACCAGCACTGAACACACACAAATGGCTCAGGAGCCCATGTGCAGGGTTGTGTGAGTGAACATGCCAGGAACTCAGTCAGGGGCAGGCCTGGGAAGGCCCTGTGGAAGAGGCCAGGTTAAACAGGGGTGGAGCTGGAAGCAGGAGCAGGAGGAACAGAGGCAAACACAAGTCCTAATGGTCAGGGGAAGAGGGAGACCTGTGCAGTTCAAGTCCAGACAGGTCTGTGAGGATCGTGAGGGCCATGCCAGGGACCTCATTCCCCCAGAGCTGTGGGAAGCCACTGGAAGACCGAAGCTCAGGTCTAGGTGCTCTACTATGTGGAAACTCCACTGGCTTTGTGTCCTTCTTTGTTGTTTTAAGGTCATTTGAGCTATTTAGAGGGTTAGCAAATTTCTTCTAAATGTAGTGAAAATGACTTCTTTCCCTCCCTCCAACAGGCACACTGGGTAGGAATAAAAACAAGAATAAGCATCTGAGCCTTGTAGGAAAGGTTAGAATGTGGGCTCTGTCTTAATAGGTGACACAGTTCTTCCTGTTCCTTTACACAGTTCCTTTCCTTTACAGAGGTATTCTGAGACCAGAAGAGGAGGAAGACAAGGAGAAGAGGAGGAAGAGGAGGAAAAAGAAAAGGAGGAGGTAGGAGGAGAAAAACACTGGGGTTATGGGATAAAAGGGCTAGAGAAGAAGGCTTCCCAAGCCCCAGAGACCAAGATGGAAGGCATTCTGAAACACCTAGTGGCCAGGGAAGTGAGGTGCACCACAGGGAGAATGTGAGTACCCCAGTGCCCCTGAGGGTCAGTATCACTTCCTTTCAGCAACCACTTTTCTCCCAAGTGGGAACTACCATCCCACACCCAGCTACTCCCAGGCACCACTGCTCACACTCTGCCTCATGTCAGTGAGACTGTCCACTGCATAGCCCAGCCAGTCTAGGGTTGGGGCCCTGCCTATAGCATATTTCTCTATGGTCAGCCCATCCCAGAAGAGAGCTCTTGCAGGGCCCCCAGGGAATCTGGAATATGAACAGCAGAATTTGCACCATGAGGTCAGAGACCATTCAGCACTTCAGACAAGAGGGTGCTAGCTGTGTACTGGGCTGATTACCCAGTTCAGATATTTTAAAGCAATGTTGACAGATTTGATAATTCACTGGTGGAGGGGTCCAGGGAGAGTAAGGTGTTGAGGATGATTTATCTGAGTGTGTGTCTTGTCAAGTGCAGTGGACAATGCCATGCCATGAGAAACTGGAAGAGAACTGGGGTGGAGAGCGGGGAGGAGGTGGAAGAATAAGAAGTATGGTGTTGGCATGCTAATCGTTATACCAGAAAGTGCATGAGAACAACAGTGGATATCTGAGTAAGGAGAGAAAGGCATGGAGCTCAGGGAAGAGCTCCTGTCCAGACACAGAATCGTAATCACAACTGTACAAGAGAGAAGCACCAAGTCACTTATAAAGGCAACCCATCAGAATAACAACAGCTTTCCCAGAAGAAACTCTGAAGGCCAGGAGGGCATGGAATGCTATATTTCAAGCCCTGAAAGAAAATAACTACAAAACTAGGTACTATATTCAGCAAAGTTATCCTTCAGATGTGAGGCAGAAACAAAGAACTTGAGGCATAAGCATAAGCTAAAGGAATTCATGACCGCTAAACCAGCACTACAGAAGAAACTTAGAGGAATTCTACACACAGAAGAAGACGCAAACCAAACACCATCATGAGAGTGTAGGAAAGAGAGAGTCTCAGTAGAAGAGTAAAAAGGCAAATGATAATTAGGAAAGAATCAAACAGAACTAATTCAGGAAACCATCACACTCCTAAGAAGCATAAAGAAGAAAAAAGAGAACCTAGTTTATTCAAAACATGCAGAAGAAAAAGAGCAAAATGACAGGAGCTAGTACAAAACTTTCAATAACAACTGGATGAAAGTGATCTTACCTCTCCAGTTAAAAGATGCAGACTGGCTGACTGGATTAAAAAAATAAGACCTAATACTTTGCTGCCTAGAAGAAACTCACCTCACAGGCAAAGACATTCAGAGGCTACACAACTCAAAGTGGAAGAATGGAAAATGATATTCCAGGCAAATGGAATCCAAAAGCAAGCAGGAGTAACTACACCATATCCAATAGATTTCAAGCTAAAGTCAGCCAGAAGAGACAAAGAGGATGTTCCATCAGGAAGATGTAATGATTGTAAATGTATATGCACTGAAGGTTAGAGCACCCAATTTTTATAAAACAAACACTACAGGACATAACAGGAAAGATAGGCCCCAAAACAATAATAGTGGGTGATTTCAATTCCCCACTCTCACAATAGATCATTTAGACAAAATGTCAACAAAGAAATATCAGAGTTAAACTGTGCTCTAGATCAGACTACTCCATCCAGCAGCTGTAGAATACACATTTTATATCAGCACAAGGAACATTTTCTAAAATATATCATATTTTAGGCCACAAAGCAAGTCTCAACAAATACAAAAAAATTGAAATAATACCTTGCATCTTTATCAGACTATAATGGAATGAAACTAGAAATCAACAAGAGAAGCTAAAGAAATTACCCCAAAACATGAGGAATGAACGATGCAATTTTGAATGAAGAATGTGTCACTGAAATAAATCATTTACTCTAGGAATTAAATTAAAATAGAAACACGAGAAACCAGAATTTACGGGACACAGATAAAGTAGCACGAGGGGAGTTTTACAGCTATGAATGCCTACATTAAAAACAGAGACACCTCAAACAACTACCTCGTAGTGCACCCAGGTCTTAGAAAACAAGTATAAACCAAACCCAAAGTCAGTAGAAGTTAGTAGAGGCAAATACATAACAAAGATCATAGCAGAAATAAATTAAAGAGTCTAAAAGAACAATACAAAATATCAATGAAGCAAACATTGAATTCTTTGGAAAAATAAACAAAATTGACAAATGCTTAGACAAACTAACCAGAAGAAGATCCAAATGAAATTAGACTCTAAAGGGAATATTACAAAAGATATCACTGAAATCCACAGTATCATTAAGTATTTTGAAAAGTTATATGCCAACAGATTGGAAAATCCAGAAGAAAGGGACAAATTACCACAAACATATGACCTCCCAAATTGACCTAAGAGGATATAAAAAAATTAAATTGATTAATAACAAGCAATGAGATAGAAAGAGTAACAAAGTTTCCCAACAATGAAATGTCCAGGAGCAGCAGAAACACTGCTGAACTTCACTGGATCTTAAAGAAGGACAGCACTGATGCTCCCCAACTCTTCCACAGAGCTTGGGAAGAGGTGCCTCCTAACTCATTTCAGGAAGCCAGTGTACCATGTTACCAAACCCAACAACAACACACAAACAACGATAATCTATACACCAATGTCCTTGATGAACAGTTGCAAAAACTGTCAATGGAACACTAGTAAATCAAATTCAACAGCACCCTAAGGTCATACACCATGGTCTAGATGGCGTGGTTCCAGGGAAGCGAGGATGGTTCAATGTGTATCAATACACAAAACATAGCACACAAGTAGAATCAAGAATAGAAACTACCTGATGATTTCAACAGATTCAGAAAAAGCCTTTGATAAAATTCAGTGTTCCTCTGTGATAAAACCCCTGAAAAAACTGGGTACAGAAGGATCACATCAACATCAGGAAGGCTATGTACGACAAAACCAAAGTCACCATCATACTGAACAGGGACAATGAAAACATTTCCTCTAAAATTAGGAACAAGACAAGGATTTCCACTCTTATCACTGTGATTCAATGCAGTACTTGACATTTTAGTCCAGAGAAATAAAGCAAGAAAAAGAAATAAAAGGGACATAAACAGGAAAAGAGAAAGTCAAAGGATCCCTGCTTGCAGGTGATATGATTCTATGCTTAGAAGACCCCACAGAGTCAACCAAGAGACCAACTCAGCGAAGTTTCAGGACACAAAATCAACATGCCCCAGTAATTACTGTGCTGACAAAGAAAACAGTAAACAATCCCATTCACGATAACCTGGAAATAAAAAGAACTAGGAACAGAAATAACTGAGTTTATGAGGTCAAAGACTTGTACAGCGAGAATGAGAGAGGAAGAGAGAAAGAAGGCACAGAAGACAGAGGCCGCCTTCCACGGCTGGAGTGTGGTGTCAAGAGGCCACACCACCGATGTGCCCTGCAGAGTCAACACGATCCCCAGCAAAACCCAGGACGGTCTTCACAAAACTAGAAGAGACCGTCCAGAAGTTCCTACAGAAGCGCCAAAGCCTTCCTGAGCAAGAAGAGCAGTGCCGGAGGCCTCAGGATCGCTGGTGTCAAACTGCAACAGCAGCACCACAGAAACAAGGCCCGAAGGCCTGCAGCACTGCAGAGGTGTGGACCAAGGGAGCAGGAGGGTCCAGGCACCCACACCTACAGCCACCCAGAGTCTCAACCCCTGAGCCAAAAGCGTGCCCCAGTGCTGATGGCCTTCTGGAGGTGGGAACGTGCTGTCAACGGCCCTCGGCAGAAGAGGGGACACCTGCTGCTCCCCAGCGAGAACCCAGGTGCGTTCCACGCTGCGGTGTTCTGAGGCCATGGAGCACAGGCCCACACGCCTGTCTGTGGGTCGTGGGACGCTGGCCCTGGCCCCGCGACCTCCGGGTCCCCTGCCTCACTGCACTCTCCGTTCTGCTGGAGGGACGGCTGCAGTCACCTACAATCAGCCCACGCCACCTGGAGGCATCTGGTCTGTGAGATTCCGGATAAGCTCTTCTCTGTTTCTTGCCTTCTTTCTTTCCTTTTTTATACTTTTTTAAACATTGTTTTTTTTTAAACCATACGAGAAGAAAACGACTATAAGAAAAGACCTCTGCAAATGTGGGACCAGCCGTGTGGACGGCAGAGGACAGCGGCACCCATGGCCCCTGGAGGCAAGCTCCTGTCACCAGAGGTCTGCGAGGAAGGCCCTAGGGGTGACCCAGATCTTGCAGGTGGCACCTCACCTCCTCCGGGGAGCCATGGAGGTCATGCCAGGGTTTTCAGGGAGCGCCCTGCCAGCCTCCGCCGCTTGTGAAGCAAAGGACTCAGGAACGACCCGAGGGACCTTGAGCGCCACAAGCGCTCACCGGGCTCACAGCCAACAGGCCTGTGAAGTCAGAGGAAGAGGCGCTGGGGACAGTGTGTGCAGCCCCTCGCACGTCAGCGGAGAGGGCCGTGACCGAGGAGCGCAGCGTGTTCAGGCTCTGGCCACCAAGAAGCCGAGCTGGCTTTCTGAAGCACCCAGTGTTGGTGCTGAGCTCTCCCAGGATCCCGAGCCAGTGTCCTGGGCACGTTCAGGTCAGGTGACGATGCTGGGCCACAGCAGCCCACCATTCTGTGTGACACTGCTGCTCAGAGTCTGGAAACCCAGGAGCCACCTCCCTCAGAAGCCAGGTGGAGCTGGGCTGGCTCTGAGGCCAGAGGGGCTTTCCTCCTGCTGGGCACGCTTGGAATCTGCCAGGCTCTGCCCTCTGAACAGAAGCTCAAGGCTGGCGTGGTGGTGCACACTGTAATCAGGGGTCGGGGCTGAGTGGGGGCTGGGGCATGGCTCAGTGGGACAGTAGCCCTGGGCTCAACCCCAAGCGCCACAAAAGAAAGAAGTCCAAGGCCAGAGTAGGCAGGCTTCATTTCAACTCTCTGAAGAGGGCTGGAGCTCCTGGTCGGCACTCCGTCATCACAGGGAAAGCACCTGAGCACACGAGCCCCTCCCGCCCCCCGAAGAACAGGCTGATTTGCTTGCGCTCTGGTTCCAAAGCCAGCAAAGTGCCAGAGACTGCAGGCCTGTGGAAGAGCACAGCCCGACGCCCAGACAGAGCCAGAGGCCAGGCACCCTGGAGGCCACACACCCTGGAGGCTCCCCCGTCTGGGTTCACACCTTTCCAGTGGCTTCAGCATGGGGGAGCCATCCTAAGCAACCATGTTTAAGGTGGCAAAGACACAGAGGTGGAGCCCCCTGGCACCCCACCTCCACCCCAGCCCTGGCCAGTGCTCATGGGCACTCAGCTCCACACCCGTGGTCCAGCTCAGGGACAGAGCACTTGCCGGCACATGCAAGGCCCTGGTTCCATCCCAGCACCAAACACCTCCGTGAACAACAACAGCAGCAAAGCCTGCTCCACCACAGAGCCCCACGTCCTCAGTGACTGCTGGATGCCTGCTGCCTGGCTGTCCCAGCTCGGATGGCAGGTGTCCATCAAAGGCACATGTGTGAGACAAGCAGAGAACTTCAGGGGGAAATGTCTGGGCTGCCAGTCTTCACTGACCAGGCATTAGCCCACCGGAACGTATCACTGGGGTGGCAACCGGCAGTGGGGTGTGGCTGGAGCAGGTGGGTCCCTGGGGGCGCCTCTGGGGTTTCTGTCCCTGGTGAGCGGAGCTCCCTCCCTGCCTGGCTGCCTGTGCTGAGCTGCTCTCCTGCACACTCGCCCACCTGGAGGTTCGGCTTCTCAGGTGCAGAACCATGGAGTCAGCAGGCCATGGACTGAGGCCTGCTAAACTGTGAGCCCCAGAGAGACTTTGCCTCCTCCCAGGGGCTCTCGTCAGGCGTGTCAGTCGCAGCAGTGAAGAGCTGATGGAAGCAGACGCGCTGCTCGGTATTGTTAAAGTCATGCCAAAGACACTGCCCCAGGGAAATGCCCAGGTTCCTCTGGAACCAGGCGACAGGGCGGAATCGAGCTGGCTCAGCCGCTCACAGCTCCTGAGACTGTTCCCCTTTGAGCAGTCAGTGTCATCGTGCTGAGGACAACGCTCCTTGCACGCTGCTGCCTTCCTGTGTTTGGCAGGAGGAGCATGTGCTCTGGAGGGACCTCGACGTGCATCACAATCCACGTGTGCACAGGTAGGGAGGCAGAGGCGCTGCAAGCCCGTCTCACGGGTGGCAGGCAAAGTGCAAGGAAGTCCCAGGGCACTCCAAAGACATGGGATGGGTGCCACAAGAGAGAGTCGTGGAAGCAGGTCTGGACAGTGCCGCGCCTTCCAGGAACGAGGACGCACAAGTTAAGGCAGGAGGCAAGCGCCGCCTTAGAATTGGGCAACATTAAGAATGAACTATGTGGCTCAGCGGTAGAGCGCTTGCCTCGCATGCGTGAGGCCCTGGGTTCGATCCTCAGCACCACATACAAAGCAATAAAATAAAGACATTGTGTCCATCTACAACTAAAAAAAAAAAAAAAAAAAAAAAAAGAATGAACTATGATTTCGTGCTAGCGAGGTTAGGTGAGAAGGTCACTCAGATGTCTCAGGAGCATCTGGCCCTATCACATGACTTCTGGTAGCTTATTCTAAGGAAATAACCAAAAAGAAGTCAAAGATTTATGTGCAAAGAGGTGAGAGCAACAGGGAAGCCACAGATTTTAGGGGCTGGAACCTCCGCCTGCCTGCTCACCGGGTGAAGAGGGTCGGAGGCTCCCAATACACACCATGGCTTGAGGACGAGGCGGTTGGAGTCAGCCAGTGGAGAAGAGCTGGACTCCGCCAGCAGCCCAGCAGCAGCAACTGGCCCAGGCCACACGGGACCCTGCACAGGCCAAGGAGCGCCGTCCCTGGGGAGACGCAGAGGCACCTGCAAATCCCCCCTCTCTCGCCTCATGCTCCCGCTACCCAGGCCTGCCTCCACCACCTGGTTCCAGGTCTGTGACTCTTCCACCTCATTCCCGAAGCCGCTTCATGCGTAGGACAGTGACACAGCACAGAGCCCCACCTGGCCCTGCGCGCCATCCTCCCTCGGCTGGCTCCACAGGCCCCAGCCAGGCCCAAAGGTGCCACGGGAAGGTGGCACCTGTTCTCTGTCCTGTAGGGACAGGACAGCAGCAGCAAGGTCCACGCACAGCAGCCTGCACCCGTCACAAAAAGAAGCGTCAGCACCAAGCTCTCAGCCACCTCCCACCATGGGGCGGGGACGTGAGGTGGGCACCACGGGAATCACAGGGCAGGGGACACGGGGTGGTTGCCACAGGGCCACCACAGGGCGGGGACACAGGGTGGTCACCAGGGGGCCACCACAGGCAGGGAATGTGGAGTTGTCACTACAGGCTACCACAGGGCGGGGACATGGGGTGGTCACCACGGGGCCACCACAGGGTAGGGAATGTGGAGTCATCACTACAGGCCACCACAGGGTGGGGGATGTGGGGTAGTCACCATGGGACCACCACAGGGTGGGGAACGTGGAGTGGTCACTACAGGCCACCACAGGGCGGTGGGGTGGTCTCCACAGGGCCACCACAGGGTGGGGAACATGGAGTTGTCACTACAGGCCACCACAGGGCCATCACAGGGTGGGGAATGTGGAGTCGTCACTACAGGCTACCACAGGGCCGGAGACGCAGGGTGGTCACCATGGGGCCACTGGCTGTGTCTCCGTGTCAGCATCATTTTTAGTCACAGCAAAGTGACCTTAGAACAGTGAATTCAGAATGAGGACGCGTGGCTCCCAGAGTCCACACTGCCCGGGGTTCAGACTGGAACTCTCCACTCGACACCACAGTCTCTCTTCCCCTCGGGGCAGAGCACGGCATGCAACAAGCTTGTCCTCCTGCCCCCAATGCTGGCACCCAGGTTGAGCGCGTCACCCTGCCAACACGGGGGCTGATGGTCCCTGCGACAGCCGGGGGCTCCCAGCTTGCCTGTGCACGGGGGTTTTAGCCACAGGCCGATCGCCACACAGCCCCACGTCCTCAGGGAGGAGAGGCTCTGCATGGAGACCTCCAGGGGTCCCCACAGAAGACACAACACACAGGCTGGACAGCAGTGTGTGCAAATCCAGAACGCCCAGGGGCCAAGGGAAGTCCAGCTGGAACCAGAGACGCACCAGTTAACCCGAGACCAGCTAACGGAGAGCCTGTGCTGGACAAAGGCAGAGGACGGTGGAGGACACGCTGCAGCTTGGACCAGCAGTGTCCCTGAAGGCCCCGTGTTGAGGCCTGGCTGCCAGCCTGTGGCACCACTGCCAGGTGGTGGACCTTCAGGAGCTGGGCCTGGAGGCAGGAAGCCCGACCCTGGGAGGGGGCCCTGAGGGTGCTGGGCGCGGCCCGGCTCCCACTTTGCCATCATGACATGCACGCCCAGCTCCGTGGGCCAGGGACTGACTGCAGCCTCCCAGGCCCTGTGCCAGAGGAAGCCTCTCCTCCAAAGCTGCTGTCTCAGTGGTGTTCTCCCAGGGATGGAAAGCCGACTGACCAGATGTCTTTTAAAAAAGGTGAACCGACATCCTCAATTCTGCAGACGGACGGACCCCTTTTAAGAGGAGAAGTGCAGTGAGACAACTTTGGACAAAGAGAAGTCATTGCAGGAGATCCACAGGATAGCAGGACCAGGAACTCTTCAGGGGAAGAAGGACCTCAGGCACAAACATGGAAACAGATGGACAGTGGGCAGCCAGCCTGGACGGACGGACAGTGGGCGGCCAGCCTGGATGGACCATAGAGGAAAGCGGTTGCGAGTGTGCAGACCTGCAGAGGAACTTTCCCCTGGAGCGCAGCATGGCGTGTGCCCTGATTCGGGCTCAGACAGGAAGGGCTGCTGCCCCAGCCTCACCGAGGACCCTGGGAAGGCCACTGAAGGAAAGATGGGAGGCAAGACCCAAACCTTCACAGCGCACCTTTGTGTCAGAGAACCACGAGGCAGGTGGCTCCCGGGCACTGTGGTGCTTCTATAGATAATGCTGACCATGAGACCCTCCACAGTAGACAGGGAAGAGGGGTTCCCAAGCTAGCCCTCAGGCCGGGTTCACCTTCTTCCAAATCAAGTCGGGGCTTGAGGAAGGAAAGAGGAGTGGGATGTGCACGGGGCAAAGACAGGCTTCTCACAGCACAGACCCTGTCCATCACCCAAGGCCCCAGGGCGGCGTGTTGAGAACAGGGAAGAAAATTAAGTCATCATCATCTTAAGAGACAGCATCACAGAAAATTAAATTTGTGACATTAGTTTACTGTCCCACCAACACTACTTGAGTACACCTCGTCCCCATGTCCCATCAACATCACATGGGTGCCCCCCGTCTCCAGGTCCTCACCAACACCAACACTGCATGGGTACCCACTGTCCCCAGGTCCTCACCAACACCAACACTGCATGGGTACCCACTGTCCCCAGGTCATCACCAACTCCAACACTGCATGGGTACCCACTGTCCCCAGGTCCTCACCAACTCCAACACTGCATGGGTACCTACTGTCCCCAGGTCCTCACCAACTCCAACAACGCATGGGTGGCCCTGTCCCCAGGTCCTCACCAAC
>PVHX01014702.1:0-39702 GCA_004024805.1 Geosciurus inauris
GCGATTCTCCTGTCTCAGCCTCCCTAAGTGCTGGGATTACAGGCTTGAGCCACCGCGCCCGGCTGGATCACAAATTTGAGGCCAGCCTGAGCAACTTAGCAACACCCTGTCTCAAAAATATTTTAAGCCGGGCGCGGTGGCTCACGCCTGTAATCCCAGCACTTTGGGAGGCTGAGACAGGAGAATCACGGGTTCAAAGCCAGCCTCAGCAACGGCGAGGCGCTAAGCAACTCAGTGAGGCCCTGTCTCTACATCAAACACAAAATAGGGCTGGGGATGTGGCTCTGTGGTCAAGAGCCCCTGAGTTCAATCCCCGGTGAAAAAATTTTTTTAAAGGCTGGGGATATAGCTCAGTGGTGGCATGTTTCTGGGTTGAATCTCCAGCATGAGAAAAAAAAAAAATACTTGAGAGCACCAGTTATAAGCCCCACATTGTGCTTGATGGTAGAATAAGTTAGTATGTCAATGGCCTTGCTCTCAAAAATCTCATAGTTCAGTGGGAGAGATCACCCTTCTATTTATTGGTACTGGGGATTGAACAGAGGGATGCTTAAAAATTGAGCCACAATCCCTGTGCCCCCTTTTAATTTTGAGATAGAGTCTTGCTAAGTTGCTTAGAGACCTGCTAAATTGCTGAGGCTGGCCTTGAACTTGTGATCCTTCTGCCTCAGCCTCTTCAGTTGCTGGAATTACAGGGGTGCATCACTATCCCTGGTGGCAGACAGCCTTCTTAAACCTATTCTCACCATTCCTGAATGCTTGCTATACACTGGGTGCCATGCAAGAGCTTCACAGAAAGTGCTCCATTTAATGTTTACAGCAAGTCTATGATCTAGGTAACATTGGCTCCACACATCAATTATTATAAGATGTGGAGGTGCATCCAAAGTCACTCAACTAGTAAATAGTATAAATGGTGCTGAAACCCAAATTTATATGATTCGAAGTTCTGTGCTATTAACCACTGCCCTGGGTGGTCTCTACAGCATGAAAAGAAAAGACAGGTTCATTATATGCAGTAAATGTTCAAAATAGTCAGACTGTCTTTATCTGAGTGTATGTGTGTTACTCGTGCTGGGTGGGCAATCAGGAAGTCTCCTAAAGGAGGTGGCTTTGCACCAGACTCAAAGGATTAATTAACTCATTCTACAACTACTTAAAGTGAATACCTATTGTGCGCTCTGTTCTTGGTGCTGAGAACAGAAGAAAACAAACTCATTTCATTTGGGGGGACATGCTGAGCTGGACAGGTAAAAAACTGAAATCAGGGGAAAAACTGAGTCTTAAATGCCAAGCTTCCTTTACCTTCAAAGTTATTCTGTTCCTTCTGCTTTGGGTTTCTTTTCCAAGTGCCAATACCCAATCTTTTGGGGAATCTAAAGAAAACAGCTGGCTCAGATGTAACTCAGTGGTAGAGTGTTTAGCATGCAGGAGGCCCTGGTTCAATACCTAAAACACACACATACACACACACAACAAACCCCACCCTCCTACTGTGGGAAGTGCTTCCTAAAGTCTACCCTGAAATTTTTCCTACTCCAATATACTTTCCCACATCCCACTTTATGCTTCCTTTCCAAGGCCAAATTTCACAGCAGTAACTTCGCAGGCCAGTGGCCCTTTAAGACTACCTTCTTCCCCCCACGTGCCGTCTGGTTGGGCTGGCGACGCTGACGCACGCGTGACGTCAATGGCAGCTGGTGGAGTCTGGGCACGAGGAGCGAAGTTAGGATGGGGGTGGGGGGAGAAGAATGGGAGGGCGGTTCATTTGCATTTAAAGGGGCCACTCCAGGATTAGTGATGGGGTCTTTAAAGAAATGAGTGTTCCGCAAACTTTCGGTCCTGAGCTGAGGCAAGAAAAAGGCGTGGTACAACTGAAGTCTGCGATGACTTGAGTTTACGATGGCAATTATGTCCTTCCGCAGGAAGGGGGAAATAGTCCGTCGGTGCCCAGGCTGAGAGCACGTGACCAGAAGGGGGCGGATGGGGGGGCAAGAGAGAAGGAGGGAGGAGCTGGGGAGACGACTGTCAAGCTGCGTTTCAGCTGCCCCCACCCCCACATCCTGCCCACCCTCCTGCAGCTGCCACCACATCCTGCCCAGCGGGGGGCAGGGAGCTCATGTGGGGGGGATGCACTGACCGAGGACCCGGCTTTGGCACCCCTTCCCTGCCCCCTTCAGCTCCAGGGTGGGGCCTCTGCCCTTTGCCCCAGGTCTGCCCCTAGGCACCCTGGCACTGAGCTTGGGACACAGCTCTGCCAGTGCAGCCTTGGACAGCTCTCTGACTCTGCCTTCCCCTCCCCCAACTGTGACCTGAAGTGGAACTTGTAGGGAACCCAGACCAGATCCCCATCCCTGGGCTGGCACAGTTGTCAACAGACAACTAGAGATGTTCAGTGAAGTTTTACAATCTTAACTCAGATACAGAGCTACACACTCATCATACAGATTCATGTCACACATTTGCTGAACACATTCTACATTATCCCAGCAAAGCCCTGAACACCCAGAATGTCCTGCCTTCAAGGAGCTCAGGAGCTGGTCAGTAGAGTAAATTGGAAACCAAAAATGTCATCATTCTTTATGTATTTTATGTACACTGTAGTGTGTACTGAAGAGAGAGAGCCACAGAGTAGAGAGCTCTCTATAAGTAGGCACAAGATGATACACAAGTCCACACAGAGCATATGCACTGAACTACTTGCTGATAGTCCTTTCCTTTGCAAGCAAGGTAGCACATTTGAGAGATGGGGAGCCTTTGCTAGGATCACCCAAAAAACGAGGAAGAATGATCAGACTAGTAGAAAGGATGAGGTGGATGGAGATAGCGAGTTGGAGATTGTCCAGATGGCTATGGGAAAGATGAGACCAGCCAAGCAGCCAGATAGATTAGAGGTTGGATCAGCATTAATGGCTTCCCTGTGTTATGGAACAAGAGGCAGATACAGAAACAGCTCTGAAAGAGATGAGGATGAGGAAGATCTGAGGAGGACCGTTTCCAAATGAAGTCCAATTGAGGAAGCTTGAAAAAGGGTGAATAAAAGGACTGTAGATTTCTCTTTGTCATTAAACTTAGGAAGATGATACTGTAGAAAGGAGTTTATACAACATATTCTTCTAGGACTTTGGTGAGTATCTCTCTGACTTCTAGGGGACTCTACTGCAGTTTTGGGCCCTTAGGTGACTTTTCACGAGGAAAAAAATAGGTAGTTAGCCAGAGGTGAGGGAGGAAAAATGAGCCCCCAGCATCTGAGCCTGTTCAGTCATTTTCTTTTCTTTTTTCTTTTTTTCGTACTGGCTATTGAACTCATGGGTACTCGACCACTGAGTCACATCCCCAGCCCTATTTTTGTGTTTTATTTTAGAGACAGGGTCTCACTGAATTGCTTAGTTGCTAAGGCTGGCTTTGAACTTGCGATTCTCCTGTCTCAACCTCCCAAAGTGCTGGGATTACAGGTGTACGCCACTGCACCTAGCTTGTTCAGTCACTTTCTACCCAGAAGTCAGGGTCAGAAAAAAAGTCACTTTAAGGAAGTCCTTATTTCTATCTAACTTCCAGCAATATTACTTCCTACACCATGGAAATCAAGACTTCACATTTATTATTATATCCTCTCTCGTGAAGTTCTCTCTATAGTCTAAATGCTGTCCCACTTGTAGCATCAGCATTTCCTACTATGTTTTCTTTGAATTATCATGTCAGCATCTCAGGGTGTGGGACACTCCATCACTCCCAACTCTTCCTCTCTTCCCTTTTCCCTCAGGCTTCTGGCCCTTTAATACCCTCCCCAGGTGACTCACCTTCCTTCCTCATTCCTTTGTTAAGGACCCAACATTCCAAGACTGGGAGGACCAGTCAGCCAATCATAGCCCTGGCAAGCCTGCCTCAGGCTGGAGATTGGCTGGAGCTGTGGTTGGCGGGAGGCTCACCCATGCAGATCTACTGGAGGTTGGGGAGGGGGTTTCTGGGAATCAGTCCTGGGAAAGAATTTGTTTTGGAGCTGCTTATGTTTTCGGAGAGAATCCTTCAAGTAGAGCGGGGGCCAGAGGGTTCTGTGGCTTGGAGAGCCTCCAAACTGGAGACAAGTTGAGAACTTAACTGTCTTGGTCTCTTGGGGGCTTGGATGCCCCCTGCCCATTCTGGATATTTTTTTCTTTGCCCCTCTGTGGTGTGGGACCCAATGGTCTGAAGGCTGTGTTCCCATGCCTGTTCCTAAGAAGTCTTTTCCAGCAGCCCTGGATCTCTCCAGTCTCAACATTCTGCTTTCCCGACGTCGGAAACAGCCGGAAAATAAACACCCTGATGACTAAACGGTTTCTCCAGCTAGAGCCTGGGGAAGCACTAAAAATAGAGGCCACAAGTGAGGGGAGGTTTCCCCACTGGGGGGGGGGCACTTTCTCATCCTGCTACTGCCACAGCTTCAAGGCGCTGTTCTTCTCCAAGTCCTTGGGGAAGGGGCAGATGAGCTCCCCCTGCCTACCCTGAAGTTTTGGGGCAAGCTAGCGGTGCCCTGGAAGGGAGAACTGACATCCTCTGGGGTTTGAGGCCCCATCTCCCATATCAATGGAGAACTGAGAAGCTCCTCATCTGGGGACAAAGTGGGACACTGTATACATCAGGTTTCCTGAAGGAGGGGCCAGGTAGAAGAGTTGGAAACTGAGGCCAAGGAAATAGGAGTGTGGCTTCCTGTCTGAGGAGGTATAAGATAAGTCTTCAATCTGTTTGTAAAACAAACCCATGGAACTTGCCTCCTTTGAGGCTCATGTGGACTATGGGGGTCTTTTCAGACTAGCCCTTCGCACAAAAGTCTGAGTAGTTATAATGCAGTGTGAAACACTTGTACTAAGCAATCTACTTACATCAACTAATTTAATCTTTTTTTTTTAAAGTTGTCAATGGACTTTGTTTATATGTGGTGCTGAGAATCGAACCCTGTGCCTCACACATGCTAGGCAAGCGCTCTACCACTGAGCCACAACATCTAATTTAATCTTCACACCAAATTTGAGTTAGATACTAATTTATCACCATTTTCTTTTTCCCCATGAGGATCCTGAGGTAGAGGAAAGTTAATGTGCCTGTGTTCACAGTTAATAAACGGTGGGGTAAGAATTTGAACCAAAGCAGCTTGATTGCAAAGTTGATGTTTCTAACCACCATGTCATGCCGCCCTCTCTCTGTATATATTGGTCTCTCCAGCACTAACCCAGAAATGAGTCTTTGTCCCATAAATCAGACCCAGCCTGATAGAAATCAGGGTGTGTGAAGAACTGAGTGCCCTTCTGTTCTGCAAGATTCAGTTGAGATCTATGCCAGATTCCATCATTTCCGCAAGCTCCAGGTAGAAAGGAGCAGGACTTGGAAATACCAAGAATGTGGGACAGCAAGCCCGATGGGCAGGTAGTCCAGAAGCATGGTACCACACTCCTGTGGTAGGGCACTTCAAAATTCACCACAACCTGAGGCAACCAGGATTTTTTTTTTTTTTTTAAAGAGCTACTATTGCTTCTTTAATAAGATGCTTCTGGATGTTTCCTGTGAGGCAGGGTGGGGTGGTGAGGGGTAGTGGTGGTGGTGGTTAGGGTCCCGCCCCTTTAAATTGCCCCTTCGGCAGTAAGTGCGCTGGGCGCTGGGGCCCACAAGGCACTAAAGATTAGGTCACCCTAGAACTATGAGCTGTCGCTTTAAATTGCTGGGCGTCTGCCGAGCCAGGCCCAGGGAAGGGAGGGGGCCTGTCACAGGTAGAGGGAGCAACTGAGCTCCTCAGGTAACCCCCCGCCCCAAGAAGAGAACGTGGTCCTTCAAGTAGAGCTTTGTCACACATTAAGTGGGGGCGAAGGAATCTTTTCACCACTTACAGTCTCCTCTTAATTTATCTACTTAGACTCCCACCTCCCAACTCTCCTGGGGCTCCTGAAGCGTGTGTGCGAGTGACAGAGTGCATGTTGTCCGTAGAGTCTCCTCGAGAAGGACCTCCTTGAGCGCGTGGTGAGAGTAGCACCAGGCGGCCGTCCGGCGAGCTCCGAGGGGCACCACGGGCGCGGGCCGATCCCTTTAAAGGCCTCTGGGTCTCGCCTCCTACTTTGCCTCGCTCGGTCCCTTCCTCCCTCCCTCCTGGCAGGCGGAGGGATCTGCTGCTCCCAGCGCCGCAGCCTAGCTTGGAAGGGCGGAGGGGTGGGGGCCGGCCCAGCCAGGCCCGGCCGGCCCGAGGGAAGCGAGGGGCGGGGCCGCGTCCCGGGACCGCCCCCTCTAACCCCGCCCGCCTCCCTTACGATTCTTCCCATTGGCCCCCCCGCCTGTCCATCACCTTCGTTGCTACCACCCCTCAAGCTAGGCTGAGCTGTGCCTACGTCGGCCTCGACTCCCGGGGGCTGGAGGAGTTACCTTTGGAGCCCGAAAGGAGGAAGGAAGGAAAATATCAACAACAGTCGAGACGGCTCGGGCGCTCGGCCTCGGTCTCCAGCTTGCCTGACGTCCGCCTGCCCGCCCCCGCGCGCACGACGGGGGCTCAGGCCCCCCGGCGCCGCCCAGGGCCCGCGCGGACGCCGGCCTCATTTATAATTCCTCCCGCCCGGAGCTGCGGCTTCCCGGTGTTGAAGATCCCCCGGACCAGGGGCGAGGGTGTCCCCCTCCCTGCCGTGACACCCCATTTCCTTCAAGGGGCTGGTGAGTAGAGAAAAATAATGCGCCTGCCACTTTAAGAGGCCCCCTCCCCCACCCCGTCCTGGGTTTGGGGTGGAGGGTGGTCTAGACCGTCCTTCTGAGGGGTGGAATGGGGTAGCCCCCTGGGCTGGAAGGAACTCGAAGGAGTGGGCAGTTTTCGCGTGGCGTCGGCGGGGGATTGCATAGAGGACTGTTTATTTGTGTTGGGGAGTCGGCTGTGGGGGACAAGTGGAGTGGGCTGTAATTCCCTTGGGTGTTGGAGGTACGGGGTGGGGACCGGCGGGTTGGGGGCGCGCGGGCCTGCTGGTGTCCGGGGACCTCGAAGGCCTCCCAGTGGTCTGAGGGGGGCGCCATCCTCAGAGGGGGTCTCCGGTGACAGCCGGGAGCGACTGACATTTTAACAGCCGGCCCTCCCTCCTTCTCCCTCCTCTCGCCGCCTGTTCCCTCCTCCTTGCCCGAAATGGTGCAGAAGGGGGCCTGGGAGGGCTGCGGGAGGGCGGGGGCGGGGGGAGCCGCAGCTGTTTGGGAAGCGGGGGAGGGAGGGGGGATGTTGTTCAGATGACACCGGGTGGTGGGTTGGGGCGTGAGTGTGTGTCTCCGGGGCCCGTGTTTGCCCGGTGCCAGTGGAGTTGGGACGCGAAGTGGCTACGGAGGTGGGCACGCAGAACCCTCTTTGGGACCTCCTAGCTCCTCTTCTGAGACCCCTGATCTGGTTTGTTAGCAACCCCAGCTGGAGAACCCCCTGGCCAGAAGTTTGCAGCTGTTCAGCATCTGGGCGAGAGTTCTCCAGTTCCTCTCTCCACCTATGGCAGGCTGAACTAGGCAGGGAGTGGGGTCTGCCCAGGGAGTGTTGGGGGTTTGGGGGAGGAAGCGCTAAGGGCACCTAGATACACTTAGTTTCCCATCACAATGTCAGCCCCCTTCTCCTCGGGTTCGGGGAGGGGGCCCGTCCCTGTAATGATTCCCGCTGACCTCTTAGCAGCCCTTCCAGGTCTCCTCAAAAAAGGAGGACTCCGGGGTCTGGGCACACTTGGAGCCATTGACTTGGTTATTCCAGGCTTGTCCTTCCAAGTGGGAGGCTCTCTGCCTCCCCTTACCGCGTGCATTGTTGGGGGTTGGGGGAGGGCACAGTGGGCGGATCCTGTATCCCCCGCTTCCTTGTGCCCCCTCCCCATTTGAGTTTTCCTTAGAGGCTAGTTTCCTTGGGGGTGGATCTTATCCACCCCTCCTCCCATCCTCTCGGTGGGTCTCCCTGCAATTCAGGGGCCAGCCTGGAGTATGGGAAGTTTGCCGTCTGGGGCGGTGACCTTGGGCTGCTCTGGCTGGAGATAGGAGGGGAGCCCAGGCCAGCATGAGATTGGGTGGATTGGAGTTAGGAAGCTGTCCACCTCCCACTCTTCCCCAAGCCCCCAATGGGGAGGTCTTAGTAGCTGAGGAGGGCATTGAAGAGGCACATGTCATTGTTCACAGATGTCCACCCGCTTGTGGCCACCAGGTTACACCAGCCCCAGGACTTAGCCTGGCTGTCCCAGCTCCCAGGGCTTGTCTGGGAATGAATTTCCTTCCTGTGGTTTCCCAGTGGTGGGCAGGAGATGGGGGTGGGATGGGATCAGCATGGGAGGGGCCAAGGAATTTTTATATGGGGCAATTGGGGGACATTGGAGCTTAGATATAGCTCTTTCTTCACTTGTCTTAGCACAACATTTGGGATGTGGGGTCTCAGTGGTCACATTCTCTTTGTTGTAACTCCCCTGTCCCCAGCAAACACTGTATATGTCTGCATATGTGTGCGTGTATGTATACACTTGTAAGGGGGTTCTTCTGGGGAAGGGAGGAGCTTTTACTTGCTCTATTGTAGCAACCAGAGAGGTTGAGCTTTTTACCTGAGATCACACAGCAAATCTCTGTCAGAGCTTTAGTCTTTCTACTCTTTCAGGCACAGCTTCATAGTAGATAGAGACACTAGGAAAGCAGACATATAAGCCATGCTCTTGGAGGATGAGGTCCCAGGGGAGAAGCAGGACCCAGTCAGAAAGCATCATAACCCTTATGTTGGGGGATGGGCATGGGGGTTGGGCTGGAACTTTTGTCTGCTGTAAACCAGTGCCTAAACCAGAGTGGTGGAGGTCTTGGAAGGGTGGCAGGTGCTGCCTATTGTCCATCCCACTCTCTGGCTGGTGGCCCTGGGCTGGAGGGCCTCCGCTTCCCAGCTCTGCCCCTCTTACCTCCTGGCTTTTCTCATAGGCTAGGAGATGTGATAGTCTTTCTGGCTGCTGTTATATAATCTCTCTCCAGCAGGGCTTTTTTTTTTTTTTTTTTTTTTCTTCCCTGGGTCTTTCCTGGGAGGTATGATGGGGAGGAGAGGGTGGAGGGAGACACCCCAGGTTGGGGGCTGGAGGAGCAGTGGCAAGGAGTCTAAGGGGGTGCCCTTAGCCCCCCTGGGGACTGGGAGAGGAGGCTTTGGGGTTAGTGCCTTGTGAATCGTGGCCCAGCCCTTCCCACCCTCCTCTGATCCTATCCTGGAAAGGTGCCTCTGCCAAGGGTGTCCCTGGTCCTCATGCCCTCAGAGAGACCTGGATCTCTGCCCATCCCATCCACCTTCTTTTCCTGGCCAGCTAGGCCTTCCGTCCTCCCTGGCCAGCATTGGGTCCAGAGTCTGAGCACTTCCCCTAACCTGGTGGGGGCCTGTGTTGGACACTTTGCCATCCACTTGTGTACATCATTGTGGGAAGAGGAGTATCGGGACCAATGGGTGGATCCCACATTTCCCTGGTTATATTTGAGCCAGTTCCCTGCTTTTCTGCCCTTCTCGTCCAGGCAGTGGTGGCCTTCCTGAAATAAGGAGCTAGTGGGGTGGACAGTACATACTTGTGTTTGCTCAGGCTCTATAAGTGGATATGAGGATACCATGCAGGCCTAGAACCCATCATCAAGATTTAGTGTGGGTCTGTGGCACTGTGGTGGCAGGTCCTCCCCAGTCCTTAGGACCATGGCTGGGACTCTCCAGGCTCTCTGAGGCCAGCTGGCTTAAGGCAATTATCTCTCTTTTACAGGGAAGAGGGAAAGAGGCAATCATGGCGGGGCAGCACAGCTGTAGCATCACTGTAATCACTGGTGGCTTTTATGAGCCAGTCATGGGGCCGGAGTCCGGCCAACCTTCTGTCCTTCTGTCCCAGTTTGGTGACTTACTCATGGGGGGAGAGGGCAGTGTTAGGTCCTAGGAACTCCATTCTAGAAGTTGGATGTCTGGCTCTGTTGTGGTTCATGTTGCTCTATCTGTCTACAATTAGAGCAGGCAGGATAGAGCTTAGACTTCAGGAAGAACTTCCCAGTGAAACTAGGTTGGGAAGAGAGAGATGGCATTTACTTTGGCCTGGGAAAGGAGGGGATCTCAAAGCATTTTATTCTCCAGTGGCTCTGCAAAAAAAGGCCTTGACCTTTGGCCTAGTGAGGTTGGTGCTGTTTGGCTCCTGGAGTATTTATTTTCTCTTCTCTCCCCCTGCCTAGGACAGAAAGTATTCTGAGAAGAGTCTGTCCTGGAGCTGTGGGAGGGCTAGGCTCTGGGCCCCTTTCCCTCAGCAAGGGGTGGGAGAGTCTCTTGCAGGGTGGACTAGCAGGCCCTGATGCCCCTGGAGGGTCCACAGCTTTTGGTGGTACACATGGGGGAAGGTGTGCAGTGCGTACTTGGGTGTGTAGATACCACATAGCAGCTGCCACCCTGCGGGGGATGGGGGTAGCTAATGGCAAAGATGATTAAAGGATTGGAGAGTGAGGCTAGGGTGAGGGGACCAGAGGCAAGAAGGCAAGGGCATAGCAAGACAAGAGCTCTGGAGAGGGACGCTCTGATGGAGCAGGAGGGATTGAGGTTAGACCACAGATGGGCAGATGAGAGCCTTGTTTGCAAAGTAAAGAGCAGGCTGTGAGTCCAGGCGCCCTGGCTGGCTTCCGTCCCTTCCCCACCTGTCACTCTCTGCCCCTCACACTGGCCGTGTGTCCTTGGGTAAGTCACCCTCTTGGAGCCTGAGCTTTCCAGGTGCGCAGGAGTTTCGCCTTTTGGTGACTCGGACACCTGGGTGTTTTGGTGGTTTGTCACAGGTCTCTATTGCCCTCCCTACTCACTTAGGCCAAAGAGGGAAGCCATTCTGAGGTATCAAGGTTCATTGGAGCCCGCAGGCATTTGGGGGCAGATCCCTGGCCTAAGTGGTCCCCAAGGCTTTCCATATCTGACTTTTCCTAAGGCTAAGGCCGCAGCCTGCCCTCCTGGGAGCCCAGCCATGCTGCTGCCAGTGCTGGCCAGTGTGGAGGCAGGGGAGTGTGTCCCTTGACTCTACAAGGGGCACTGACAGCCTAGGGGTGGGGATGGGGGCTCTGTTTGCTGTTTGACTGCCCTCCTTTCTGCTGTAGGCTGGAGGGGAGGGACTTGTCCAGAGCTCTGGCCTGTGGCTGGCCACACCCAGGCGGGACCATATTTACTCATTTAAACTTACCCTCCCAGGAGGCCCTGGGCTTGAGGCCTGGTCACCGACCTTGGCTTGGTGCCTCTGGCCTTGTGCTCTGGCCACTCCCCTAAGCTGGGAAAGCTGCACACACTTAGGGAAGGAACTTTTATTGGCCCCTATCAGGGGAGCTGCCCCCCCAGCCATTACCCCACTCACCCAATTTTCTAGTATATGTAGTTCTCCAAAAATGAAAACTTTGGAGATCCCTGGCAGCAGAAGGAAGGAAGCTTCCATTTGTTGTATCACTGTGTGCCGAGCTCTGTGCTGGGCAGGGAACATATGGAGACTATTTGTCCCCACACTAGTTTTTTTAGAATTGGAGAAACTGCACCTCAGAGATCTAAGTGACTTACCCTCTCCCTAGGGGTTAGGGGCTTTGACTGAGGTTAAAAGAAGGCTCCTGTCCTTTGGGAGGGGCCATGGAAAGAAGCCCCAGGAGACCTGTGAAGAGAAAGTGACCAAGCCCAGCCTAGTAAGAGTCCCTAACAGAGGGCAGAGAATAAGGATTTGGTAGCACATTGAGGGGGAGCGTTGTATTGATCCTGAGAAGGGATTGTCTTTGAGTTTGGGTGTCACGGGGGAAAGCTCCCAGAGCAAGGGGTCAGGAGCAGATGACACGCAGCCCCATCCTGGGTGCCCGTTATTGTCCCCTTGAGCTGCTGCGTGGGGTTGGGGAGGAGAGGGGTTAGAGAGGGAAGGCTTGGACCCCTTAGGAGCTGGGCAGAGGCCTGGTGAGGGAGCCCCCAAGGAATGCTGTCCCTCCCCTCAGTCCCACTTGTGAGGGGCACACTGTGCCCTGCAGGCAGCCCACCTATTCCTCTTATCCCTGGCACCCTTGGGCAAGTCCCTGTCCATCTCCAAGTTGATCTTCATGTGTGTGAAAGGGAGATGATGCTGTCTACACCCCGCCCCCGTGGGAAAGGAGAGGGGTTCTGTGGGGAAGTGTGGAGGGCTGCTTAGAAAGTGGCACCAGCCTGGCCCAGGGCTTGTTTGCCAAGGCTGCTGGATGCCAGTGTCTGGTGCCCCACGAAGGAGCTGAGGAGGCTTTGAGGGGACATGCAGGCCCAGGGCTCAGGTCAGTCCTGGGTGGGCTTGGAAGCTGTCTCCTTGGCTCAGAACCCGCCCTCTGACTGATGCCTGCGTGTTCCTCATGATTTCCTCACCAACAATGCCTGAGGTGAGGCTTATAAGAATAAAGAGTAGGGCCCAGCCGGTTCCCCAGGCCACAAGAGGAAACACAGGGCAGGAAGGGTGGGCAAGGTGGAAGGAGAGAGCTTGGCCTCTTCTATGGTCTTCCCACTCCATTTGGATCAAGTAATGTGGAGGCAAGGGGATGGAGCAAGGGGTTTAGGGATGACCTTGAACTTCCAGTTTGTTCCCTTTAGGACAGGTGTGCGCTTGTGTTGGGTTGGGTTGGGGTGATGATGGTGGGGAGGGCCAGGAGGACGTGCTCACCTTGAAGGCTGTGCTTCAGCCCCCCACTTTCTCCTTGACCTCTGCACCCTTTCCTCCAACCCCCACAACTGTCTGATCTGTGCTGACTCTCTTGTAGACCCCATGTGTGGCAGGCCCCTGGGGCCCAGGCTGGCTGGGTGGGGACAGGTGTCCTGTCTCAGCTGCTCCCTCTTGTCTGTTCCACCTGTCAGCCTGAGGGTGGGGAGTTGAGGGAAGGGGAGAGAAAGGAACCCTTCACCTGTTCCTAGGGTGGGGCCGTGGTTGTAAAGTCTAGCAGAGAGATTGAGAATAGACAACAGGCAGAATTTCCCCCTCAGAGCAAGGGTGGCTCCAGATGATAGAAATGGCAGGGGAAGGTGGTAGGCAGAAGTCCTTGCTGGCAGAAGTTAGAGGGCTCTTGGCACAGTGTCCTTGTGAAAGGATGAGAAGCCAGGTATTGGAGAGGGGCACAGATCTGGGGACAAGTGTTTGCATAGCCTTGTGCAGGTACTGCTCCCCACCCCTTGCTTGCTAGGGCCCCCCTCTATCCGGCTGGGCATCTTAGCCTCACCTGGCACCTTTCCTGAAAGCAGCAAGCTAATCCTGTAAGAGCTGCCTGGCTGGCTGCCCCAGCAGGCCCACGCGGCCACAGTGCACCCTCCCTCCCTGCCAGGGGCTTAGAGGACTGTCCTTCGAGTGAGAAGGAGACCCAGCCATTGCCCCAAGCGGCCCCTTTAAATCCTTGGTGGCTTCTCGAGGTCATGATGTCGCTAGGAGGATTTGCTTTTCCTGATTGGATTGGCCTCTTTCGGGTCCCTTGTTCTAAGTGTAGGTGAACATTTCACATTCTGACCCTCTACCTCCCTGTCCCCCAGAACTGGTGCTGTCCACATTGAGGGCCCAGGCACAGGCCTCCCCTCTGTCTGCGCTGATGTTGCAGCAATCAGGGCACAGACTCTTCTCATGTGCTTCAGCCAGGGCAGCCCTGCCTCTGTTCTGTGGATGAGAAGAAAGGATCCTGCTGCTTTAAATAAGGGGACCCAGCACCATCCGGACAGCGTGCCTTTCTGAAACTGTTGCCTGCTTCTCTCCATTTTCCCTCTTTAGCATATTCTTCCTTTGGCCAGAGACCCATGCTCATCATTACTCCCTGCTCTCATTTTCATGGGAAGTTCCTCCTCTGATCTAGCCAGCAGTCTACCCACTGCAGTGGCAAGCAGCCCAAACCAAGCACTGGTGGCATTTTGCTCATCCCAACGGCTCTCAAGCCGACCCGCCCCCAAAGCCCCAGCTGCCACTTTCACTTCTGTCTCTTAAGACCCCAGGGGGAAGTAGGGTGGGGAGGTGGAAGGTGACACACTAACCGTCCCAACCGCCCCCCACCTCTCCTCAACTGAGGCTTCTGACGGCCAGGGGCCCCTGTCTACCACTCTTGTTTAGATGATTGAAATGGACTTGGGTTGCAGTGGAAGGATTGGCTACCTTTGGAAGGATGGTGGTTAGATAGCAGGAAGGACTTCTCAGGCTAGGAGACCTCTGCTGGGCTTCATTGTTTCAGAGTGTGGCTAGAAGTGTAGATACTGTAACTGGACAGATGGAGGTCGGACTTCAAGGTGGGTAGGGGACTGGTTGTCTGCCAGCTCTTATTGGTAGGAGTTCAATGCTGGGGCCTCCTGGCCCTCCCAAATGTCACCAGCTGCCCATGCTTGATTGGGTGCCTTCTGACAAAGCAATTTTGGGCCCCAGAGACTACTTTGAGTCTAGGGACTTAGCCCTCAGAGTCCCCCTCTGTAGTCTGGTGTCTAACTTACTCTCCTAGGCCATTTCCCTCGTTCTGCACTCTTGGGGGTGGATCCTAGAAATGGGGATGGAAATGGAGTAAAGGACAGCTCTCCTCCATCTTGCCACTCTGCCCAGCCATAGCATTGAGAGGAGTGGGATTCTTGCCCTGGTGAGCCCCCAGGCAGCAGGAGAGCAGCTGCACTTCGTCCTGTGAACCTTGTCAAATCCCCCTGGCTGAAGTGCTTTGATTCTTTCTCTTGATCGCCCTCCCATCCCTACCTGGGATCTACCAGCTAGTCCATCCTACCAGTTGGACTGAAAGCTCTCTCTAGACTGCTGTAGTGGGGGTGTTTATACATTCAGCAATGCTTTCTGGAGGAGCAAGATGGAACCAGAGGCTTGAGGGGGCCAGAGCCTTCACTTGGGGTCTCCAGGTGCCTTGGGATCTGGGTGGGGATGGCCCATGTCCTGGAATGGGAAGTTGAACCTGAAGGAACAAGGTCAGAGACACTATGCAAATCCCTATGCAAATTAGCACTAGTGAGTCATTGCTGCTGGGCCTGCTGGGTGGGACATGAAGCAAGGTGCACACTTGAGTTTCAAAATCAGTCCCACCAGTGACTAGACAGTGACCTTGGGCCAGACCATGACAGTGACCCTTGGAGGCCCCAAGCTCTGGGTCTGATAGGTATTCCAGTGTGTGAGGGGACTGGGGTGACTGAGCCTCTGTCACAAGAGCCTTGTGTGCCCCACCTGGCACTTACCTTGGCCCACTGTGAGCCTTTGCCAGTTCTTGGCCATCTGTTGGGGGGCAGCTGTTCAGAGTGTACCTTCCCCTTCCTCAGCCCCATCCATCCCCCTTTCCTCTGGTCTCCGAATTGCCTTCCTCCCCAGCTGGAGGACGATGGGCCCAACTAGGCCATCTCTCTGGTTATTTCTCTGTGGATTCACACAGTCCTGACCCCCCTTCCTCTAGGGCCTCTCCACTGAGCACAGGTACAGATTGTCTGGTCTGGAACGGCACCTGGGTGCCTCATGCACTCTACCTGCCCAGTCTCCTGGTCAGTAGGGTGCAGTTGATTCACTCACTCAAGGTCACACGTTAAGTTGGAGCCAGAGCAGAGACTAGAATCCTAGTCCAGAGTCCCCGTGTTTCCCTGGACTGTTCATTATCCCACCTCATTCACCCCTTTTCTGCTAGGATTCCATCTCCTGTTGCCTCCAAGTACTTCCTGAGGTCAGTCTGGGTTTCTCTAGGAACTTTCTGGGGCGGGGGTGGTGGGGAGTAGGTGGGAAACAGCCCGGAGGTCTGGAGGGGAGGCCAGAGTTAGGGCGGGAGGTGCCAGAGCTGCTGCCTCCATAGGGAGCCATATGGCACCACGCAGCTACAGGAAGGATGAGAGCTAGACTACAGGAAGGACAAGCTGGGGTTGGGAAGCAGTGGAGGAGGCTCAGGAGACAGACCCTCACTGGAGAGGCAACTCCTGGGCAGATCTGAACAGGATGACCCCATCCCAGGAGATTTTCCTGGGAGGAGAGGGCTGGAAGCCTGGGGTGGAGCATGGGAGAGTTGTCCAGCGGAAGCTGGGGGGAGGGCTCCCAGCCATGCTCCCCACCCCAACACTCTTCGAGTCAGTTCCTGTCCCTTATGCAGAGGCTCAGGTGCCTGCCCCCTGCATGTGTTCCTAGGGTGTCTGGGACCTGAGACTCCCCCTGCCCCAGGCCCAGCTTTCTTGGACTGCCCCCCTCAGCCCGCCCCCAGGTCCCCTGTCGGTGAGTTAAAATTAGCTCAGTGCCCAGGCTAAAAATAACCCCTGCCCAGCCCTGAGGCTGCTGGCCTGGGGGAGGGGAGTCCCTGAGGGAAGGGAAGATGGTGGGAACCAGGTCTTTGGGTAGAGAGCCTGACTGGCCGAAATTTAAAGGGTGGGGCTGGGGTCCTGCCCTCCCCGCTGAGATCCGAGAAAAACTGGGGAGTAGGGGGAGAAAAGGCTGCCTTGGGAACGGAGAGGGGCCGAGCAAATGGAGCCGGAGGGAGAGGGGCGCATGATCAGTAAGGTGGGGGGCAGGCTCTGCAGGAGGGGGCGTGAGAATCAGGCTGTGTGAGGGATGGAGAGGGATAGTGTCAGACCTCAGGCGTTGCCTTTCTCAGACTTGGAAGGACAGTGCCCCCACTTCCTTTGTGAACCATGGGAAAATGCCCCTGGAGCCCCAGGCCTGGGTGTCTGTGGGGAGTCCCAGGTTTGCCCTCCTGGCTCCCAGAGTGCTCAGACTGCGGGCTGCTTTAGGGAAGGGGCCCCTCAGCTGAGGCTCAGCAGGAATGACTAGCAGGGTTTTGAGCCTGGGGGTCAGTTCCCTGGGGGCTTGAGTTGAATGGCCTGGTCCTGGGTGCTCCCCTCTGCCTTCTCTCAGGGCCCGCCTGCCCTTGGGAGACTGGGCAGAGCCCAGAGACTCCTTCCCAGGGCCGAATCTGGGCCCCAGCCAGGCTTCCAGGGGCCCCCTTGCCTCTGCCTTCCCTCACAGGGGCCCACCCCTCCCTAGTCTACCTCTTGGCGGGACTGCAAGTTCTCAGAGGGCAGGGAGGGTGCCCAGTGCCTAGGGACCAGAGTCAGAGCCGAGCAGGCAGTGGTTGGACCTGGCTCCTCCCCACTGACTCTGGATCTTTGTCTGGTTCCCTGCCTCCTGTGCCCGGCCAGCCCTCGCCCAGTACCAGTACTCCACCTCCGCCTGCTCTGCCTCCTGGCCTGCTGCTGCTTTTTCTCAGTCTCCTTTCCTGTGTCTGTGCGTCTGTCCCCCTCTGCACCTCCACCCCCCACCCTCCCCCCGTCTGCCTCACCCACGCCTCCTCCCTCGCCTCCTCCCTCGTTAGTGAGCAGGCTGCTTGAGGCCGCCTGATTGTGGGGGTGACAGGTGGATTGGATTGTCACCCCATCCCCCAGCCCTGCTGCTTATTTCATGCCCTGCAGCCCAGCCACAGGGAAGGGGCGGGAGGAGGGATGACAGCTGTCTCCAGCGCCTCCTGCCTTCCTCTCCAGTTCATATTCTGGAGCCCCAAGCAGCCTGCGAGGGAGGGATGAAGGGCCCGCCTAATGAGAGCTCCCTCTCAGCGTGGGGAATGCTGGAACGCAGGTTGAGGCCCAGGGCTCTGGTACAGGGTGCCTGCTCAGCCTCTCTGGTGTGTGCTCCATTTTGACCTACACAGGTGTTGGAGCCCCCACTTCCTGCAATTCCTCTGAGCCCCTGGGAACAGAGGGCCAGTAAGGGTGGAAGGTCCAGTGAGAAGAAAAAGCAGGTACTTCCCTGGCAAGCTGAGGAGGGGGAAGGAAGGTAGCCATGGAGAAGGACTCCTTGTGCCCTCTCCAGCAAGGACAGCCCTGCTCAGCCCTGCTGCAGCTGCAGCTCCAGCTCCAGGGGGGCTGCCCTGACCACTCCCCTATACTGGCCCCCCGGCCACCTCACACAGGAACTGAGATAGCATCATTCTGAAACCCGAGAATGGTTTGAATATTGCTCAGGTACCGAGAGGTGTTACATTGGGGAGGCAGGGACCTGTTTCTTCTCCTATGCCCCCCTCTAAATGAGTCCCACTTTAGGGTACATTTTGCATTTCGTGTGTACCTCATTTGCATATAAACATAACCCACAGTTTCTATTGGGTCTGTAGCCCCGCTTGGAAAAATGGCTGTCTGTGGGGTCCCCGATGCTCTTTGGTCCCTTCAGCCATCCACCTTGTGAATTGGGCTCTTTCCATCTCTGTTTGCAGGGCTTCTCTGCAGCTATCCTTCCCCCACAGATCCTGGGGCCAGCCCTGCTGCCCTCTTCCCCCTGTGTTCCTCCTCCATCTCTATCAGGAAGGGCCACCCCACCCCAGGAGGTCCACCCTGCCCAGCCCTGTCCATTGAGTCAGTGAGTCAGAATCAAGCAGCCAGAGCCTTGAAGGGGCACTTCTATGACAAGGATGATGCCAGCTGAAGGAGTCAGCTGTGGCCTGAGGTTCAGAATGGAACAGGCCCTGGGGCCATCAGAGCGGGAAGGCCACCTTGCCCAACCTGGCCTTTTTGACAGCCCAAGCCCTCCCAAGCCCAGGCTGTGTGGAGTGAAGGAGAAAGGGTGAGAGCAGAAGCAGCCAAGGGCCATCGCTTCCTAGAGGAGGAACGGGCCTGAGGGAGAAGAGGAGTGGGGCCAGACCAGGCCAGGAGGAGAGCTCACATCTGGAGAACAGATGCCCAGGCCTCTGGCTTCTGGCAGTTGGTTAGGTAATTAGGCAGAGGGCTAATTAAGGAGGTCCAGGTGTTCATTAAAATCCTCCTAATGGGGTAGGGAGGAAGCTTGGGCAGGATAGGCCTCCACACCTTGGCTCGGGTCAGCTTAGGGTCCTTCGAGCTCTTATAGGCCCCAACTACTCTCTTCCAAAGTCATGGTTGAGTTCACGTTCCTGCCCCAGGGCTTTCAGAGAACCTGCAGTGAAGTGGAATGGGCAGCAGAATGGGAACGAGGTTAGTACAGGCTGAGCCTGCTTTGTAGGAGGGCTTGTGGTTAGATAGGAGGAAGGACTGCCCAGGGCAGGGACATCTTCTCCTCTGGCAGTGTTGGCACAGAGCGGGAGCAGCAATGGGGAGAGGGCCCTGGGACGCGTGGAATTATAAAAAGTGCTTTGAGCTACCTTGGAGGTTGTGGGGTAGATGGAGCCTAGCCTTTTTAACCCTGACTTCCCTCTATCAGAGGATGTTCCCTTGGTCTCTGTGGCTTTTCTGCCTTTTCAGCCCTGATCCCTCTCGCATCCCAGCTCCCCCAGCATGAGGCGGGGGTGGGGGGGTGTGGGAGATCAGCCAGGGAGCTGGTTGCCAGGCAACAGTTGCCTAAGCAACCCCATCCTCTCCATCTCCATGTGCTCAGGGCTGCTCCTTAGAAGACTTTAGAGTCTCACCCGCTGCACCAGCCTGCCCAAGGGTGGGGAGAGTTGAGGACTAAGGGGGCAGGGGTAGTTGGAGGGTGGGTGGTGTCCAAACAGACAAGCTTCAAGGGCAGTCAGGAGAGGGACAAGTTCTAGCTGCACAGAGTGAGAGGAGCTACTACTGCAGCAAGACTAATGGAGGTTAGACTACAAGAAGGACTTCTCAAAGGGTCATGACAATGAGACAGTCTTTTCTTTCTATAGGTGTTTCCTGGGCTCCTTACAGGGGATAGAGTAATGAAAAGGACAGATGTAGTTCCTGCCCTCAGGAAGCCTCAGACTCATAGGGAAGCCAGGCATGAAACAGAAACACAGAATGTTAATAGTATTCACATCGTGATAAGTGCTAGAGATACTGCCTGAGTGGCTTTTCGGTGGATCATAAGAACAAAGAGAGGGTTCTCTCCCATTGTGGAAGAGGAGACAGAACTGGCCATAGGCTGCCAGCATCTGCTGATGAACGCAGGGTGGTCAGAGGGAAACAGGAGGGTGGGAGAGAAGGAAGGTAGGTGCCGTAGTTGGAGGAGTAGAGTAGCATCCTGCACTTGCCAAGCTAGATTCAGGTTTCCAAGGCTAGACCAAGAATCTCCCATTGGCCTTGTATGCCCTCCCACTTCCCTGAAGCCCATTCCACCACGGCTCTAGAAAGCACACATCTGTTGGATCGCATTGAGAAGCAGGGCATCCAAAGTCCTCGGGTTGGAGTCTCAGCAGTGGGAGTTAGGTGAGGAACGGGCTGCCTGAGCCCGGTGTCTGCTGGGCCGCTCAGGGCTGGCTGTGCTGCTGCTAGTGGGGCTCTAGGATGTGTGTAGAGCCCAGTAGGAGACCAGGGCCTCTGGAGCTCAGATCTGGACCAGCCGTGGCTTTTAGATGGGAGAGGGCGAACACGCTTTCTTAAGCACGTTTTGTTGGCTCACTGCCCCACCCATTTCAGTGTTTCCATCAGGTGCTCACATGGCAGTCGCAGGGTGGAAGAGTTGTAGTAGACTATGTGACCTGCAAAGCCTGAAATATTTTGTTTGACCCTTTATAGAAAAGATTCATTGGGGTCATGGCCAGGGGCATAAACTCAGTGGTAGAACACTTGACTAGGATGCTAAAGCCTGGGTTTCACCCCCAGCACTGCCAAAAATAGCAAATGTTTTTTAAATTGCTTTTTCTGCTGACCTCTGATATAGAGGAGTAGTAGTTGGCTGGTTGGTTGGTTGGTTCGTTGGTTGGTTGGTTTGTTGGTTGGTTTAAGCAGCAAAACCCTTTCTCCAAACAAAGATTTTAAGCCCAGGCTTATTGAATAAATCAGACTGTCATGGGGGAGCTCTGGTTCAAGGCATTTGGGGGTTCTGCAGCTCCTAGCCCCACTGTGGGACCCTGGGACCCAGGATTTAGCTGGTGTAAGGTCCACTGCTGTAGACCTGTTCTGGTATGCTCTTGAGCCGGGGGTACCAGAGACATCTCCTCCTGGCATGAGGCACACCATCCTTGCTGGCCTGGGTAGGTGGTTACCACACGAGGCTCCAGAATATGAACTGCTGTTCTAGGCCAGGGGGTCACCGGGGAGCCAGGGCGGGCTCTGGAGAGAAGGGGACATTGGTATTCTCTAAGATCCAGACCCTGAGAAGATACATACTCCGTGTCCTCTGTCTGACCTAGAGCCTCAGGGCAGCAGTGACCATGCAGAAAGAGCCTAGACCAGAGTCCTGGGTCCTGGTATGAGTCCCAGCCTGTGCCTTGTTTGGCAGGCCATTGCCACAGGTAGCCAGCATTGCTTCATTTTGAGGATGGGGAAGAGACAATGCCAGCCTCTTGCAGGGGTGCTGTAAACTTCCGTCCCCAAGGAGTGCATGGCTGAGAGTTGGAGGGCCTGACAATCCTCTTGTGACTCCTCTCCCAGGAGGCTGTGTGGAAGGTGTCCTGCAGACCATGAACTGAGCGCTGGTCCCAGACGTTCTTGAGCACAGTGTGAGGTGTGCTGAGACCCGCCACCCAGCAGCCTCTCCCCTCCCTAGCACTGAGGACCTCTGGAGAAGATGGGGAGGAAAAAGATTCAGATTCAGCGAATCACCGATGAACGGAACCGACAGGTGAGGAAGTCCTGGAGCCCCCAGACTAGGCGAGGACAGGGAGCTGGCCTCTACTCCACTTCCTCCCTGTTCTCTGAGGGGGGCCTTGTTGGGAGAGGAAGAACCCTGGAGGCTGTGACAGAAGGGGTGGGGCTGAGTCAGGAGAAGAGCAGCTACCACCTCCCTGCAGCTCTGGGAACCTTGTGTCCCAGGATGGGAGGCTCTGCTATAACCAGATGAACCCGTGTTCCCACCTGGGTGCCATATGCAGGCCTCAGGCCACACCTGTGTACTGCCAAATCCCAGAATGAATCCTCTCCCTCCTGTCATCCTAGGAGCCCTTGTGCTTTTCTCTGCTGACCTCTCCCTAGTCCCTAGCACAGAGGGGTAGAGTCCTGGCCATTTAAATCCTCTCGCCTTTGGTACCCTGACTGACTGTATCTTGGTCATGTGCTGGTCAGGGTTGCTAACCTGTCTTCCTCAAACTAGGGACTCCTGTGTCATCCAGAACATGGGGGCTCTGAGGGCAGTGGCTGTGTCCAGCTTCATATAGGCAGGGACTCCTGGACTGAGCCAGCCTTGGATACCAACTGCCCTTCTACAGGTGACCTTCACCAAGCGGAAGTTTGGGCTGATGAAGAAGGCATATGAGCTGAGTGTCCTGTGCGACTGCGAGATTGCCCTCATCATCTTCAACCACTCCAACAAGCTGTTCCAGTACGCCAGCACCGACATGGACAAGGTGCTGCTCAAGTACACCGAGTATAATGAGCCGCATGAGAGTCGCACCAACGCTGACATCATCGAGGTGGGCCTGTGGCGGACACCGCCTGCAGCCTGTGTCCATGCACATGCACTCGTGCACATGCGCTGTGTACCTCACCCCAGAGCCCCTCATTCTGTGCACACATGTGTAAACCTACATCCTCTCACAAACCCAGGCCCTGAGGAAGAAGGAGGGCAGTATAGGTGTATGGCCAGGGCCCAGGCCCTGGGCTGTCAGGTGGGGTTGCCCACCCACTCTCTCTAGGAGTCAGTCTGCCTGTCTGCCAGGCATGGCAGAACTTCCCTCTACTGTTTTCTCTTGTGTTCTCTTTCTGGCCATGTCCCTTTTTCTCCATCTTTTGGTTGGTTCCTGCATCTGACTTCTTTCTTTCTTTCCTTTTCTGTTTCCCTTTTTGTTTCTATCTCTTCTGCTCTGTCACTGTCCCTTAGTGGGTCTCTGTGGCTCTACTTTCTGTTTCAAAGAGAGATGACCTTGTGAACTGTTGAAGGATACAAGCTTTGAAATTCAGCTTTCCCCTTTCTGGCCACATGGCCTTGGGCAGGTGGCTTGGCCCCCCTGAACCATGGTGTCCCCTTCCGCAAAATGGAGCTAGAACCTGCTTTGGAGGGTGCTGTGTGAACGGAATGAAGCAGCAGCCCAGCTCCTGGTCTCGCACCGGGTATGCACCTTGAGGTGCAGAACTTGTGCTGAAGAGGAAGGTGCCCAGGAAGCCATAGCCCCCAGAGATATGGAGGGAATTTCCTTATTTTTACATTATAGAAGACATATTTACTCTAGTCTATAACATAAACTTTACATTCACTTTAGAAACAAAGCAAGTGTCCGCAAAGGCATTTTGAGCATGGAGAGTGCAGCCTTGGGTCACACCAGTGTGCATCTACTTTGTTCAGGTTGCTGTGGTGAATATAATTCGTGGGCAGTACTGGTCCCCTCTTGGCTTTCGTGCATCTCCTCCCTCTCCCTCTCTACCTACCTGATTGTTCTCTCCTCTCTTCTAAGCAGAGCCCTGGGTTGGGATGGGCAGGGCCCCCTGACTTTCACTGTCCTCTAGGAAGCTCTCAGTGCCCTCTGGCCAGACCTCACGAGACAGGGCTGACCCAGGCCACCAGCCCCTCAACCACCTCTCCTGGAGTCTTCCCCACGCATCACTTTAGAAGCACAGTGCTGGCCAAGTACACTTCCTGGATTAGGCCCCCCATGTGCTCGTGCTCATGCTTGTGCTCGGCAGCCTCCTGTGCTGCAGGCCTTCAGGCAGGCCCAGGAGTGGAGAGGGATGCCACACTGAGGCAGGGGGTTGGGCAACTCTGGGCAACCTGAAGGAGGAGGCTGGAATGAGCCGGGATCTTAGAGAGGGCTTGAAGGATCCCAGGGAGGGCTGGAGGCGGGCAGAGAGGACCCTCACCAGCTGACGTGGTGGTGCGCGGTTACAGACCCTGAGGAAGAAGGGCTTCAACGGCTGCGACAGCCCAGAGCCCGACGGGGAGGACTCGCTGGAACAGAGCCCCCTGCTGGAGGACAAGTACCGGCGCGCCAGCGAGGAGCTGGACGGGCTCTTCCGGCGCTATGGGGTGAGCCCCACTCACTCTCTCTCTGTCCGTCCCCCCTTCCGGCTCCTTCCCCCCCAGGCGCTGCACAAGAAGCACAGGGAATGTGAGAGCCCTGAGGTGGACGAGGTGTTTGCCCTGACCCCCCAGACGGAGGAGAAATATAAAAAGATAGACGAGGAGTTTGATAAAATGATGCAGAGTTATAGACTGGCCGTGAGTAGTCGCATGGAGGGCCTCCCTGTGGTGCATGGTGTGGCTTCGCGCGGCCCTCGGCTGCCTCTGATGGGTGTTCTGCTCTGAGCCATGCTGTGGGGATAGTAGTGACCACTGAGGACCCTGCGACCTTGGTCAGGATAACCCTGTGACCCGTGCTGAGACTCATCTCAGATGGAGCACAAGCCAGAGAGGCATGGAGTGTCCCTCTCACCAGCAAGAAATGTGTAGATGACATGGCGTCCTTGAGGGACAGGACAGTGAAGGGTGTTTGTTGTCCAGTCATCTTGGGATGAACACCCTCGGGCTGCTCCGCCGCCCCCACCCAAGGCACTCAGCTGTGTTTAGGGGCAGCAGAACTGCTAAAGGGGCAGGCATTGAGGTGAGTCAACTCCCTCTACAGCAGGCTAGGTGGGTGAGTGACTGCAAGAGAAGCAATGTCATGACCCGTGGCACAGGTCTGTAATAGCTGAGTGTGTGAACTTGGGTCTGTATTCAGGGCTTCTAACCCATTCCCAGTGTGACCTGCCTGGCTGAGGACTAACCTGCCTCCACTAGGGGGTGTCCATGGTCCTGGGCCAGAGGTGGATCTCAAAGCACTCCCACCACCCTCTGCCTTAGCTGGAGTGGCAGGCAGGACCTCAGGAAGCCCAGGGGCAGAGAGTTGGAGTCGCTGATCCAAGGATGCACAGCCCAGAACTCAGAAGAACCCTTGCCTGCCCTCCCAGGCAGAGTGAGTCTGGGGAAAGGTGTTGACCTGGCCTGACCCTGTGCCTCCTTTTTCTGTCTAGTCAGCCGTTCCGGCCCCCAACTTTGCCATGCCTGTCACGGTGCCCGTGTCCAATCAGAGCTCCCTGCAGTTCAGCAACCCCAGCGGCTCCCTGGTCACCCCTTCCCTGGTGACGTCATCCCTCACAGACCCGCGGCTCCTATCCCCTCAGCAGCCAGCACTACAGAGGAACAGTGTTTCTCCAGGCCTGCCCCAGCGGCCGGCCAGTGCAGGTGAGTAGGCTGGCGATGTGAGGGCAGGTAGTGGACATGAGTTGCCGAGGGGATTCTGGGATCCCATTTTCAAAAGCAGGTCTTCCCTTTACCTACCACAGCATTCCAGCGTTTGTGTGGCTCCTGAGAGAAGGGCCCAGCACTCCTCCTCCCAGCAGCCCTTCTTTTCTTCAGTCCCCAAGACTCCCTCTGGAAGGGGGAGTGCTGCCAGCTCATTGTTGTTCTGCTTTCTCCCCAGGGGCCATGCTCGGGGGAGACCTCACCAGTGCTAACGGAGCCTGTCCCAGTCCTGTAGGTGAGTTCCACGACCCTACCTGGCACAGGGGAGGCCTGATTGCTTGCTCAGTGGCCAGGAAGGACAAAAGATTGGAGGAGAGGAAGATCACAGGGAAGTCCCTGAATGGGACAAGAGTGAGAAGGTGTCTGCAGCAGTGGTTGGTGTGGATGGACAGCAGAGACGCAGATCCACGGAGTGCTGGGCAGGCTATGAGAACCAGCATTTCTAGTTGGAGCAGAAAATCCAGGTTTTTCCTGTTGAGTAGAGGTGTCTGACTGGGACCTGAGGACGCAGTTGCCTGCCCTTGGCCTGGACAAGCAGGAGGCAGAGACTTGCACCTGTGTGTCCTCACTCTCGTAGAGGATCCATACATTAGATGTGCACTGGTAGGCACACATACACAAGCCACAGAGAAAGGCTGGCCCAGCCCCAGCACCCAAAGGCCCTCCTGCCTTGTGCCATTGTCCAGCTGGATGACTGTGACTTCTAATGTCACCATTGACGTCACCCTGACATTCCTGCCATTCCCAGAGTGATCCGGGAATTGGGACGGAGGCAGCAACACACTTTGAAGGCAACAGCATGCTCTTAGGAGTCAGAGCAAGGTGGCATTTCTGCCTGCAGTCACTTGCACATCCCTGAACCTCAGAATCCCTGAGCTTAGTGTCAGCTCCCTCCCTGGTAATAATTGTGTACTGGGGTCAGGAAATTGTGGGGAATGGATGAGCATCCCTTCCTGTCCAAGGAACGGACCAGAGAAGTTCTCAGATTTTGAGAAGATAGTTGTACACATTGGCCCTGAGGTCCAGTGTGTGGGAAGCAGGTGAGAACCCTGCTTGATCTCCACCCAACTTTGTGGCCCTCTCTCCCAGGCTCAAGTTTATTCTGTAAACTGGACCAGTGATACACGTCCTGTCTTTCAGGGTTAATGTGAAGATTAAGTGAGATAATATGTGTGTGAAAGTCTATGTACATTGTGGAGTGTGGAGCAAATGTAAAAGATAATTATGTCTATCATTACCAGTCTAATTATGGTGGCAGCTGTGCCATCTGTCCCTCAGTGCCAGCAACACCATCACCACCAGTGAATGGCCCGTTTCCCCCAGGGCATGGGCATCTTATCCTGTACCAGTACAAATCACAGAGTCCCCAGCACATGGCAGAAGGAGCAGCCCAAGTAGTTGGTGGTTAGCCTTGGTGACCAGGCTCCTCACAGAGGCCTGGATTCCAGGTTGCCACCCCTTCTCCACCCTGGCCATTGTGGGTCCTGTCAGGGCAGGTTGTGGGATCTTTGGAGATCAAGGACGAGAGCGGTGGGGAGGGGCCCAGCTGCGGGATCTCTGCTGTCACAGGGCAGTGGCAGTGATTGCTTTCCAGTTCTGTCCTTGGCACTCCCACCTCCCAGACCTATCACATGTGACTTAGAGGCAGGGAAGGAACCCAGTGATTCAGGAGCAAGTGTGTTCTCTCCTCTTGTTCTGGAGAGGTGGTGGGGAACGTCAGGCAGCTTTAAGAGGGTCTGGTGGAAGGGGTACTGGCGTGCGAAAGATAATAGGATCAAGAGGCAGGCCCACCTTTCTCCTTTCACCCTCACCTCTCCAGGGAATGGCTACGTCAGTGCTCGGGCTTCCCCTGGCCTCCTCCCTGTGGCCAATGGCAATAGCCTAAACAAGGTCATCCCTGCCAAGTCTCCACCCCCGCCTACCCACAGCGCCCAGCTTGGAGCCCCCAGCCGCAAGCCTGACCTGCGGGTCATCACTTCCCAGGGAGGAAAGGGGTTAATGCATCACTTGGTAAGTGAGCTTCTGGGCCATGAGCTGGAAGTGGGGGTGGGGGGGAAAGAAGGGAAAGAGCAGGCCTGTAGCAGGAGAGATGAAGTTAAGCCAGCAGTTAGGACTTCCTGAGAGAGATCGTACATGCATGGCTTTTTGTGAGCTCATCATTCTTTGAGGACCATTGAAGAGGTTAGAACATGGAAGTGCCAGGGTAAATAGGCAGTAGAAAGGGACGGGGTGGAAGAGAAGGTTCTGTGATGGGGACAGGGTCTCGCATTGTAGCAAGAGGTTGAGGACTAGATGGTGGGGGGTGTCCTAGCTGGTGGAGGCTGGGATGGGGCATCTTCAGGGGAATTAGCGTGGAAGAGCTCTGTCTTCCTGGGCTGGTAAACACCTGTTTTTAAGCAGAGAGGTGGGTGGATGGCTATGGGGGAGGGTAGAGGCTAGAGACTGAACCGTCCCCTTGGTTTTATTTCTGCTCCCAGACTGAGGACCATTTAGATCTGGTAAGTGAGCCTGTGAGACATTTGCAGTGCTTTGAATTCTGGGTCAACCCACTCCTCTAGATCCCTGGCATGGAGTGCGCGAGTCTTGTCCTTTTGCCCGTGTGTTCAGTATGTGGTGTTTGTTTGGTTTTTGCCAGGACCTGTGCTCAGTGCCAACTGGGCAACTGAGGTGAACAGGCTGGGATGAGGGACCAGACATGCATGTGCGTGAACCTGTGTGTATGTGAATGTCCTTCTGTGATGCTGCATTCAGACAGTGTGTGCACACACGTGTGTATCTGTACAGTGGAGTGAGGCCATCCTCAGGCCTCAGAGGCCCCAACCCTGACACCTGGTTTAGGCCCTTGGATCCCACTTAGCCCTGTGACTCCACTTAGGTCCACACCGCATTCTTGAAACCCAAGATAGGGACCTCCATGGGGGGATGCCAGCTGGACAGTAAAGTCAGTTTTCTTTTTTTTTTTTTTAGTTGTTGATGGATCTTTATTTTATTCATTTATTATTTAAATGTGGTGCTCAGGATCGAACCCAGTGCCTCACACATGCTAGGCAAGCACTCTACCACTGAGCTACAGCCCCAGCCCATAAAGTCAGTTTTCTAGGGCGAGCTGAATCCCAGTGAGGGCTGGAGTTGTCCCTGGGGTGGGGGGTCTTCCCTGTCCCCCACCCCATCTCCTGTGTGCCCTCCTGGGCTCAGCTCTTCTCAAAGATACACAGAGACATACACAGCCACTCTCTATTTTTGCCCCGCCCCCCTTAAACACTTGCATACTCACCCACAGCCAGGAATGGGACAGGGGCTCCTCCCTCCCCAGCTCCCTGACGGGAGGCCAGAGAGACTGGAAAAGGCAGGCAGGCTTTGGCGGCCAACACGGCGGCAGTTTCGGCCCCAGCATGGAGTTGGAATAAACAAGTGACTCAGCGGCAGATGGAGCAGACAGCCCCACACGTGTGTGCGTACACGCAGGCACACGCCACGCCAGGCCCCACGTCCCCTCCCAGATGCCAACACGCCTTTCCCGGGGTGGGTGCTGCAGTGTGATGGCTGCTGTCTCCCATTCCTCTCACTCTTCCCCAGGAACCTGGGCCAGTGTTGGTGTCGTGGCCATAGGGCCAGCGTATGGGGCCTTCTTCTTTGCATGTGTGTAGGTGAGAATGAATCCACGTGTGCATGTTTTTCCCCAGGGTCTTAGTGTCTCTGTGATTGCACCAACTCATGTTTGGTTATCTCTGGGTCCTCCATGCTGAGGCCTCATCTTGGCCTTGGCCTGGGCCTGCAGGGCCAGCCTAAGGCAACCCACCCATCTGGCACCTCCTGACAGATAGTTTTCTCCTGCAGAACAATGCCCAGCGCCTTGGGGTCTCCCAGTCTACCCACTCGCTCACCACCCCAGTGGTTTCCGTGGCAACACCAAGTTTACTCAGCCAGGGTCTCCCCTTCTCTTCCATGCCCACTGCCTACAACACAGGTGAGTGTTCATGTGACATGTATGCGTGTGTACTTGGCCTTGGAATGGATGAGTGACCAAAGAAGGAACATTAGATGTGCTAGGAGCCAGGTGTGGTGGCAAACACTTGTAATTCTAGTCACTTGAGAGGCTGAGACAAGAAGATCCCAGGTTTGAGGCCAACCTCAGCAATTTAGCGAGGCTCTAAGTAACTTAGTGAGACCCTGTCTCAAGATTAAAAAAAATATTAAAAGGGCCAGGGATGTTGCTCAGTGGTAAAGCACCCTTGGGTTCAATCTCTAGCATGAAAGGATGGGAGTTTACTACCCATATTTCTGTCAGCCTTGTCCCTTGCCCATGCAGCCGTGTACATGCCCACTCCCAGGTATTATGTCTCACAGCTCAGGACTGCTTCGAAGTGTCACCCCTTGGGCTAGTCTCATCTCTAGGAGCAGTGGGTGGGGAGGCTCTTTCAGTGATGCACTGAGACTTTGAGGCCACCAAGAACTGGCTCCTTGAAGGCAGGGCATTATAGGACAGCTGGCAGAGGGAAGGTCAGACCACATTTTAGAAGCCATTGTTTATTTAGGATTCCCACCATGGTGATTTTCTTCGGTCTTCTGGTTCCAACAGTCTTTTTTTTTTTTTTGGTACTGGAGATTAAACTCAGGGGTACTTGACCACTGAGCCACGTCCCCAGCCCTATTTTGTGTTTTATTTAGATACAGGGTCTCACTGAGTAGCGCCTCACCGTTGCTGAGGCTGGCTTTGACTCTCCTGTCTCAGCCTCCCCAAGTGCTGGGAATGAGGCATGCGCCACTGAGCCCGGCTTTGTTCCAGCAGTCTTGTGAAGCAAGAGGGAAGTTCGATATTGAAACCTGGAACAGGCAATTAGCAGGGCCAGTCTTATGGAGTCTGATTTGTCACTGCTGCGAAAAGCAGTTTTAACCCCTGGATCTGTCCTTGGATCCCTGCAGGGAAGCATGTTGGATTTCCCACATCCTCTCAGAAACCAGGCTTCCACTTCCTCTTACTGCAGGAGTAGCTAAGCCAACCTCAGTTTGGATAGCAGGTGTTTTCAGGAGACCCTAGGTGTGTAAACAAAGACGGAGTGAGCACACTGCTGTCCAGTTGTTCACTGTTTACAATCCTGGTTTTGGTTCAGGTTCTGCCTGGGGGTAATCTTGCTACGGTAATGTCTTGGGCAAGAGATGGGCCTGGTCTCTGTTGACGTTGGCTGCAGAGGTTTGACTCTGGTGGCTCTCTCTGTGAGCAGACCAAGCTCTGCCTAGTGGCCTGAGGGCTGCATTCTGGCCTTGGGGAGCTGAGCCTCCCAGTGGACAGGGCTGGATGGAGTCTGGGGAAGGGCAGCACTGAGTTGGGTCTCTTATCATTTACTCACTGAGGGACCTTGGGCCAGGGTTTATAAACCAAGTGTTAGAAATAGTCCTGGAGCCTATTTTTGCCCTTGTTTGCTTTTATCTTTTATTTTTTGGTACTGGGGATTGAACTCAGGGGTACTCGGCCACTGAGCCATATCCCCAGCCCTCTTTTGTGTTTTATGTAGAGACAGGGTCTCACTGAGTTGCTTAGCACCTCACCATTGCTGAGGCTGGCTTTGAACTCACGATTCTCCTATCTCAGCCTCCCAAAGTGCTGGGATTACAGGCTTGCGCCACTGCGCCCGGCTTTCCTTGTTTGCTTTTTAAACATAAGCATCTCAAAACTGTGGCCAGCGTTAGGAGCAAACATGGACCACCTCTGGATGAGGTTTAGAGACCAGAGAAAGTCCTGAGGTCTTGTCTGAACTCTGCCACTGGGTCAGTACCTCAAGTGTCAGGCTGCAGTTGCCTCATTTGTAAAGTAATAAAAGGTGAATCTTTGCAATATTTACCACGTGCCAGACACTTCTGTGTGCTTCCTGAATAGTAACTCTCTTGTCCAGCAGGGCATGGTGGTGCATGCCTATAATCTCAGCAGTTTTGGAGGTTGAGGCAGGAAGATTGCAAGTTTGAAGTCAGCCTTAGTAACTCAAGGCCCTAAGCAATTTAAGGAGGTCCTGTCTCTAAATAAAAGTATAAAAAGGGCCAGGGATGTGGCTGAGTGGTTAAGTGCCTCTGGGTTCAATCCCCGGTACCAAAAAAACCCTCTCCGGTCCTCACAGCAGCTGTGTGCTTACTCTAGGTAGACTTGCTGCTTCCCATTTATAGGCAGACAGTAGGTGATTTGGCCAAGGTTGCATGACCTATAAGTGTAGGCAGCCAGGAAGTTTAGTCTCCTAGCAGTGTTGCAGAGGTGACACCATCTTCCCTGCATAAATGTGGCTGGAGCAGATGGCCTATGACTCCCAACGGAAGGCTGTAGTTCAGGTTGACTTGGGGGCATGCCCCCCGCAGCCTGCCCTCCTGTCACAGTGCACCTCATTTGTGGTCTTCAGGGAAGACATTTTCTAAACTGTCCAAACAGGATGCAGCATGAAGCATCACAGTGGTGTGTCAATCGTGAAACATTTCATGGTACTGTTTGTTCTGTGGCAGTGTAAACATCACAGTGTCTTCATTAAGCTAGATGTTTTAGAAAACAAGTGCCCTCAAGGTGCAACCTTGGCCTAACCCGGTGCCTGTGAAGCCCCCAGCTCCTGGGGTATGAGGACTGGTGGCAAACATCCAGCCTCTGTATTTACGTGGGCACAGTGCACTGCTCCAAGCCCATGCTGCTTGTTGAGGTCTTGACCATCTGTAGACTCATGGGGCTGTGCGGACAGGGGAATGGTGGCACATTTGCTTCCTGGGCCTCATGTGCCTAGGGTTCCCTGTGAGTCCCACTGCCTCAGAAAGGCAGCTGGAGAGTCAGATAGGTGATGATGGATGTAGGTTAGACCTTCCCTACTTGCCTTTTCTCCCTTTTACTTTTCTTTTTTGTAATTGTCATCACATAAGCCATACCTACACATGATTTTTCTTTAAAAATTTTTTCAACACTATTTTAAAAACCACTCCTCCTTTCATCCTATTTTAAAAAAAAGCACCTCATGATTATTATGACTTGCATTTCTCTGAATGTCATCTCCAGTGAATTTTTACGGGCTTTTCAAACTCTTCACACCTGTCATTGAACACTACCTCGACCCTCACCTCCCAGTCCTGGTGTCAGGGCCCGCTCCAGGATCCTCCCACCTTCTCTTCCTGCAGATTACCAGTTGACCAGCGCAGAGCTCTCCTCCCTCCCAGCCTTCAGCTCGCCTGGGGGGCTGTCGCTAGGCAACGTCACCGCCTGGCAACAGCCACAGCAGCCCCCTCAGCCCCCGCAGCCGCAGCCTCCGCAGCCACAGCCGCAGCCCCAGCAGCCACAGCCCCAGCAGCCCCAGCAGCCGCAACCACCTCAGCAGCAGCCCCACCTGGTCCCTGTGTCTCTCAGCAACCTCATGTGAGTCCTCGTGAGATCTGCCATGGGGTGCCTTGGGTTAAGGAGAGGTAGAGGAGGGTCCTACAGAGAGCAGGTTCCCTTCAGGGCTGCCTGTCATCTGTGGACCCCACATGAGGCTATGCAGCAGTAAATGGCAGCCCTGAGTACCCTATACAGGCCCATGAAACTCACTGTGGGTCCTGTCCCCCAGCCAGCTCTGGGCCGTAGAAGGTGACATGAAACAGAATGAGAACTAAAGTGGCTTATTTTATTTCCCTTCTCTCCCTTCATTTGATCCTCTCTCCTGCTCCCTCTCCTTCTGCCTCTCTTCCTCTTCTTCCCCATTCTCATTCTCTCTCTTACTCTTTGTCTTGTGACTTCTCGCTTTTCCTGTCACCCCTGTTTCTGGTCCTTCCACCCCATGCTCATTTCCTGCCTCCAGCCCAGGCAGTCCCTTGCCCCATGTGGGTGCTGCCCTCACAGTCACCACCCACCCGCACATCAGCATCAAGTCAGAGCCGGTGTCCCCAAGCCGTGAGCGCAGCCCTGCGCCTCCCCCTCCAGCTGTGTTCCCTGCTGCCCGCCCTGAGCCTGGTGATGGTCTCAGTAGCCCAGCAGGGGGATCCTATGAGACGGGGGACCGGGACGACGGACGGGGGGACTTCGGGCCCACACTGGGCCTGCTGCGCCCGGCCCCTGAGCCTGAGGCTGAGGGCTCCGCAGTGAAGAGGATGCGGCTCGACACCTGGGTACTGTAGCGTCATCCCTCCCCCTGCCAGTGTCTGCTCCGCCCAGGGACTGCCCCACGGGCCCCAACCTGCTTTCTCTCCCATCGGAGAGGCCTTGTGGCCGGCTAGCCCTCCACCCGCCCTTTTAGGGCAGCACCAGCAGCCCTTCTCCTCGCTGAAGCTCAGCCCCTCCCCCAGCATCAGACCTCTGCTCGATGACCCCCTCACAGCTGGCCCTGCCCCTAGAGTCCTAGCCCATGGGGAGAGGGGTGTGGGGGTACACACTCATAGCTGGGGACACGCTCACACCCCCTTCTCCATCTCCTCTCTTCACAGACATTAAAGTGACGATTCCCACTCCCCTCCTCTCAGCCTCCCCGATGAAGAGTTGACAATCTCACCGCCCACCCCTCCCTGTCCTGGGCTCCTCCCGCTCGACCCCCACTTCCTTTCTTGTGCTCCGTGTCCTGTTGACAGTTACATTTGTGTATAATTATTATATTATTATTATTATTATTATTATATTTTTTTTAATTTGGATTCTCGCTTTGGAGAGAGGGATGCTCTCATCCCTTCTTTCTCTCCCCCACCATTTTCACTGGCAGGGGGCTCTCTTTTTTTGTGGGAAGGGGGGGGACACTTTGCACGTTGTACACATATGCTGCAGGAAGGGGGGGCCCAGTAGGCCTTTGGGAAAGGACAGGTGCCGAGCCCTGCATGTGGAGCCCCCCCATGCCATCCCCCAGACAGAGGGAAAGAACCAAAAACTACCATACAACAAAAATCCATACAGTAGACTGAGGCCCAAAGTTGGCTGGCTGGGTGGGTTTGTGTGTTAAGGCAATGTGAGGAGGCAGAGGCTTTCTTGCTGCTGGCTGTCCACATGGCCTTAGGCACATGGGGCCCAAGCCTGGCCCCTGAATACCCCTACACACACGACACCCTCACTGACTTTTGTGTGCTGCACCCCACGGTTATGGGTGCCGGCTGAGCTTCTGGGCTGGGAAGACTGCCTGGGAAGCTGGGACTGGGGACAGGGGTTTGAGGTGGGGGCCTCTCTGGAAGCACATTGGAGAGAAAGACAGAGCCATGAGGAGAGGGCTGAGGGGGGGAGAAGGGCTGGGCAGGAGGTGAATGGGGGCCCCTTCCCTCCCCGCAGCTTTTTGTCTAAGATAATACAGTGCAATAGCTCCCCACCCCTCAGTTGACCCTAGCCCTGTCAGGCTGGCCTCAGTGTTCAGGGAGACCTGGGGAGAGGAACTTTAGGGAGGTGGCTCCAGGGCTGGGCCAGAGTAGGGCCGTGGGCTTCCCTGGGGTACCTGAGGGCAGGTGTGGGGAGGGGACTTCCTCTGCCTCGCACGCACACTTCCCCTAGGAGTGGACACTGGCATGGTCCGTGGGGCGGGAGGTCCCTACAGATGAGTTCTGTCCTTAGAGGAACTCATCCGATCCCTGATCTCTCTTGGGTCCTCCCCACGCTCCTCCCAGCGCCTGCTCCCCTCCTCACCCCCTGCTCTTGGCACCCTCATTGTCTCGCTACCTCCTTGTCCCATCACCTCCAGGCCGTGTCCCACCTTCCCTCTTGGCTACTGTAATTGTAAATAGCAACCTTTGGAAAACGTTAGTGTAACAGTCCAGGAAACTTTTTTTGTTGTTGTTTTTGTTGTTGTTGTATTGATATGAAATGAGATTCTATTTTTGTCAAAGTATATTGTAATAATAATGACTCAAACGGCCCGTACTGTACAGACGAGATTCTTCTGCTGTTGTTCTTGCTCCTCTCCCCTCCCCAGTCAGCCTTGTTCTGCTGCCTCCTCAGTGGGGGCTGTGGCAAGGAGTCCAGGGACACTCAAAGCATGGGGTCCTGAGACCTAGGGCTGCATCAGAGCTCAGCCTGGAGGGGCAGCCCCCCAGCCTGCTCTCTCACCACCTGCCCTCAGGGGGCGCCTCCCCCACTCCTCTACACAGCCCGGCTCCCGTGGGGTTTCCTCCCAGTTGGAGAGGAGAGTTAGACAAGGCCCAGTTTTGTGGTAGATGACCCTCTTTGCTCACCTGTGACCCAGCCTCTTGCAGTATTCTGACACTTGACACAGGAAGAAACCAGAAGCAGAGGGGTGTGTGTGACCACATGTGTACCTGAGTATTTGCGAGGGCATCTGGTATCTGAGTGCACCGTTGTGTTTGTGTGTGTATGTATGACTGTGTGGATGGACTTTCGTGTGCCTCTGAGCCCAGCTGGGTTTATAACGAGTCTTCATGTGACTGGAGTTGAGGGCATCCCTGTGTCTGTGCTGGCTGTGTGTTTACAGTGGGACTGGTGGCTGCTTCAGCCCCGCAGCCCTGGCTTCTGGCTCTGTGCCTCTGTCACTCCCTTCTTCTACCTGCTCTGTTCTCGGCTCTGGGGATTCAGCTGCGGCCCTTTCTGCTTCTCCCTTAGCCTACCTCTCCAGGGCTTCTCTCCAGGAGCCTTTGCCTCCACACGTTGTTGTCCACGTAGCCCCCACCCCTTGACATGCAGTTCCCTTCAGGGAGTACCCCTCCACGTCCTGCTTTCAGAGCACAACTCAAGTCCTCTTCCTTCTGAAGCTTTTCCCTCAGCTGAGCAGTGATCCTTCCTAACTCACAGCTTCACCCCACCTGCTGTGGCATGTCCAGCCTTCCTTCCCACCTCCCCCCGAAGGTTCCCAGAGGGTGTTTCAAGAAACAGCGAACCTTTATCAGGGCCTCAAAAGAAGCTAGGGTATAGTTATGTGCATATGTGCTCCCAGAGCCTTGCCCATGGCACATAGTAGGCACTCAGCAAATGCTGAATGGGTGAATGGATGAATGATAGGTGCTCAATAAACGTCGAATGACCTTCTCTTCTCAGGCTATTCCTACCATCATAAGTCTGCCCACCTTTCTAGGTCAAGCTTGGCCACCATTAAATGCGGGGTGGGGTGAGGGCCCCTGCAGTTCACGGTGCAATATTTAACCAGTTTTGCCCTCTGCCTCGGAAAGGCAAACCTGGATTTTGATTACCACGTGCGGATGTGTGTGTGTCCGTCCTTCTTGTCCTTGGCAGTAGGGGGTGGGCTGTGAGCGAATATGTGACATTTCCACGATTTAGCACCCCAAGATTTATCTTGGGGACAGGGGCTCCTGGCCGGCCAGATGTATGGGTCCCTGGGAACCCAGACCTCAAGTGGGGACCTAATTTTTCTTCCTCTCACAAGCCAAATCTGCCTCCACCCACTCCCTCTGAAGAACTGGGCATTTGCCAAAGTAACCACTGGAGTCATCCAAGGCCCCTCCCTTCCCCAGGTTTCCCACAGTTTTCAGGGACAGTGGGCAAGAGGACCGCCTCCACACACCTCAGTGGAACACACCATTTCCCTCCCCAACAGTGCACTCAATGCAGCGAGACTGATCCTGACCCCACCTTCCCTCCCCACCTTGGACAGGAAGGAAGTAATGCACCTTCTCTTGCTGATTATTTATTTGTTTGGAGAGACAAATGATGTAAAAGTGTATTTAGAAATATCTATATATATATATTTTTAACTGACTCTTTGGAATCCCCTGGGGTGGGGGGGATAGGCTTTCATGGAGGAGGGAGATGCAGAGCCTGGGAACTCCTCTTCTGCCCTGCCTCTCCCTGCCCCTGAGCAGTTAGTCGGAGGACTGGGATTTGTATGGGGGCAGGAAGCTGGATGTTCCATGGAGAGTCTTGATTCTCTTCCCCATTCATATCCCAGCTGGGAGGGAGGGGGTGGAGAAAAGGGAGGAAGGGAAGGGGAGACAGGCCATGGAGGTGACCCACCCCCAAACCCGACAATCACCCACACTCCTGGGGCTCCTTCTGGGTCCTGGGGCGGGGCGAGTCCAAGTGTGCGGCTGTTGATTTGTTTTCAATATTTCTTTTCGTGCTGTATGGTGATGCTTTCTTAGTATTCTACACAATAAGAAAAGACAAAAGTCCTCGAGATTCTTATGAGTTTTGTTTGAAAACTCTTTCACTATATTTGTTGTAAAGAGGTTTACTATTAAAAGAAAAAGAATACACGTTTCTGATACTTTGGCTTGGACTTTGGTTTCTTTGGTGCGGCCGATGAGGGGAAGGACGGACTGGGGTAGCCCTGCCAGGGTGAGAGGGCAGCACTTCACCCAGCAGAAAAGGATGGTCTTGGGGGACAGAACTTCTAGGTGTCTCAGGGGTGAGAATTTCCTCTAGGTGCTCTGTCAGGGGGAGGCAGCTCCAGGACTAAGGACAGGTTGTCTAGTTAGAAGTTTCAGGAGGGATCCTGAGACATAAGAGAAATGCCACCAAAGGTCAGGTCCAACCCTCTGACTGCTGAATGACTCTTTAGCAGAAACCTTTCGGGCCACAGGTTAGGCACGGGTGTAGTCTACCTTCACAGTTCTCACAGTCTCCCTCCAGCAGGGCACTCTGCTCTTGCCCTGAAGTGTGAAGTACCTTGACAGTACCAGGGAACCTCTCCCTCTACTCACATGTCCCAAAGGCCCCCCCACCTAGTGCCCTTCGCTGAAATGAGCTGCTCCTACCCTGCCTCCTCACTGCACAGCTGTGCCATGGGCCAGAGGTGGCAACTGGGGAGGGCAGTGTGTTGGGCTTGGCTTATTGCCACCTGTGCTATGTGCCACAGGCAAAATGAGTGTGAGGCACCTGTGTAGAACAACATATAAATGCCTAAAACCCACACCACATGTTCATGGGCGCTAAAAATTCAGGCTACCGCAAGAGCACATGGTAGTCAAGACCCAGAATGTCTTGGTGGCTTAGGTTTCCTCATCTGCAAAATACCTACATCTGTGCTGATCCCTGTCATTACAGACTTCACCTTATGGTCTCTATCAGCAGGGACAGAGGAATGACAAAAACTGAGCAGGAAGTGTGCTCTAGGCCAGGCTCCTGGTAGAAGCATCCAAGATGGCCTCCGACTCCCTGCCTGGTATTCACACCTCTCTAGTCCCCTCCCACACACATCTTGGTTGGTATGTGTGACCAATAAAAGGCAGTGGAAGTAAAGGCATGTGACTTTCGGTGCTAAGTCATGGATTCTACATGTCTCTCTTTCATCATTTGCCCTGGAGGAAGCCAGATGCCATATTGTATGACAGCCCTTTGGAGAGGCCCACATGGCAAGGAACCGAGGCCTCCTGCCAGCTACCATTTGAGTGATGTCATCTTCTCTGCTCTTATAGTTCCCAAGCTTCACCACACAGCCACTGGCAAGGACTCCCTGATACAATGCACACTCCAGCTTACCACATCCATGGGAGAGAGGATCTTTTCTCTAAGGTGATCAGAGTGGTCCTGACCTAACATCCAAACCCTGAGCAAAATCCTTCTGTGCATCTCTTATCTGATCCTCAGGCTCCCTGGCCTGCTATTCCTTTCCCACAGGTATCCCCCTCATGAGGTATGGGGTCGGACTTACTATTGCCCACAAATATTGCCTATTCTCTTCCCTTCCCTGCATTCCCCAGTCCCTGTGTTGTCAAGCAGTCACTGGACTAGTTCTGGGCGGTGAACTGTAATATGATGCATGTGTGTCCCTTCTTTTTTTTTTTTTTTTTTTTTTTAGTTGTAGATGGACACAATGTCTTTATTTTATTGCTTTGTATGTGGTGCTGAGGATCGAACCCAGGGCCTCACGCATGCGAGGCAAGCGCTCTACTGCTGAGCTACAATCCCAGCCCCTGTGTGTCCCTTCTGAAATGCAGCTGGCAGTTGGGTGCGGTGGTGCATGTAATCCCAGTGATTTGAGAGGCTGAGGCAGGGGGATTGCAAGTTGGAGGCCAGCTTCAGCAATTAGGGGGCCCTAAGCAATTTAGTGAGACCCTGTCTGAATAAAAAGGGCTGGGGATGTAGCTCAGTGGTAAAGTGCCCCTGGGCTAAATCCTCGGCACCAAAAGAAAGGGAAATGCAGCTGGCACCTGGTTCTCCAAGTACTCTTTCCCTATTGTAGGAATTGTGGAAAAACATGTCAGTGTGGAGTGCAGCAAGACCAAAGCAGCCTGGATTGCTAAGTGGCCTTAAGGTGTTGTTCCATACCAGAGAGGACTTTGTGTGAATAGAAAATAAGTGTGTTAAGCCACAGAGATTGTAGCACTGTCTGCAAGATAAGCTACTCTATCCTGACTGAGGCAGTATCCTTCCCACTCGTGGACAGCCTTGAAACCTATCTACTGCAGATGCCTTGTGGAGTGGTACACAGATCTCCAGACATGGCAGAGTTCAGCTTCTTCTTCTGCCACTTATAAGCTGTGTGGCCTTCACTAGTCACCATCTCCCTGAGCTTCTGTTTCTGTACAACAGAGCTAACAGCTGTCTGCTTCCTCAAACCCCAGCCTGTCCTCCAATCCATTCTCCCATCTGTGGCCCAGCTCTATTATCTAACACCTGGCAGTTCTTAACTGCTCATCATATAAAGTGAAACTCTCTGGCCTGGTTCCCAAGGCCTTCAAAGAGCCAACGCAGAGTGGGACATGGTGGTGCAGGCCTGTGATCCCAGTGACCCAGGAAGCTGAGGCAGGAGGATCCCAAGTTCCAAGCCAGCCTCAGCAACTTAATGAAACCCTGTCTCAAAATAAAAATTAAAAAAGGGCTGGGGAGCTGGGC
>PVHX01014703.1:0-16986 GCA_004024805.1 Geosciurus inauris
TGGGGATTGAACTCAGGGGTACTCGACCACTGAGCCACATCCCCAGCCCTATTTTGTGTTTTATGTAGAGACAGGGTCTCACTGAGTTGCTTAGTTGCTTAGCGCCTCGCCGTTGCTGAGGCTGGCTTTGAACTCGCGATTCTCCTGTCTCAGCCTCCCTAAGTGCTGGGATTACAGGCTTGAGCCACCGCGCCCGGCTCCAAAAACCTTGTATCATTCACAAATTCTGTAATAGTAATAGTAAGTATACTTAAGTAACTAGAATATATAGCATAAGCAACAATTATATATAATATTATATATAATATAGCTTCATACTACTTACCCTATGTTGTACTTATTTGACAAATTTCACCTTTGTTTTTTGTTTGTTTTTGGTACTGAGGATTGAACTCAGGTTTGCTCTACCACTGAACTCCATCCCCAGTTCTTGCGGGTTTTTTTGTTTTTTGTTTTTTTTGAGGCAGAGTCTCACTAAATTGCTTAGGGTAGCCTCAAACTTGCAATCCTCTTGCCTCGGCCTCCCAAGTTGCTGGGGTTACCGTGTGCTCCACCATGCCCAACAACAAATTTCACTTCTTAGAGTCCAGCAATAATAGGTCATATCAACAAGATATTGTGAAGGAATTACTTCCTTTGAAGGAAAATGTCATTTAGAAAATGACACCTTCTGACTAAAAGACTTCATAAGAGTTACACTTTTATTTTCATGGACTTCTGAATCTGAGCAACTTTTTAAAAAAAGTTTATGTAAGTTTCTGTATAAATTTTCGTCTTTCAACTGATAACAAACTTGAGTTATAAAGGCATTCCAACATCACTGCTAAATTGATCACATTATGTATAGTTTAGCTTTATATTATTCAGTTGAAATATTTTCTATCTCTGCCACAACTAAAGGAGTTTTGTTTCCAAAAGACCTCTAATTCTGAATCTAATATCAAATAATATTTTTGTATATAGATGAAGTTGACATAAAGAGTGGTTATGAACTGATCATGTTGAAGTTGGATGATAGATACATGGGAGTTCACTATACTGTCATAAGAATATGTTTGAGTTTTGGTTACCTGTAGGTAACCAAATTAATAAGTCTTTTTTTTAAGTAAACAATTGGTTTTTTTACCCTTTTGCTTTCTAGGATTCTTACAGAAGCAGAGATTGATGCTCACCTTGTTGCTCTAGCAGAGAGAGACTAGACATTGTCATTAGTTTACTAAATCCATGATGCCACTTGCCTGTGTGTTTGGTAACAACAAACCAACATTATGGAGGCCCTGGATTTAAAAAGGAACCTCTCCCACTCCTACTACTGAAGTGGTTAGGACTCTGTATAAATAAAAACAGTGCTTTTGGAAAAATGGTATCCTGTCTTTTGTTTACCTCCAGTTTTAAGTATTAATCCTTTAGTACCTGCAGAGTGTTAAGTATTCACCATCTTCATGTGATAGCATTAGTCATTTTGTTGACAGAAATGCAGGTTTTACTGGACAGGTGGCATACACTTGTAATCCCAGCAATTTGGGAGCCTAAGGAGGATTCAGGTTCAAAGCCACCCTCAGCAATTTAGCAAGACACTGTCAGAATAAAAAAGGGCTAGGGATAGAGCTCAGTGGTAGAGGACCCCTGGGTTCCATCCCTAGTTCAAAAAAAAAGAGAAACATAAGTTTCCTTGGTTTGAGGGACTTAGCCCTAAATGCATACTATAGGTATATGGCATAATTAATAACAGCAAACTACACTACAGGCTTTGAAACCATCTCTGACCGTAAACTCACATGCAAGGCAAGGGTTTTATTTTACAGTTCCTCATTCTAATGGGATATTGCTAAATCTGGAAGGCTTTACCTATAATTAAAAAAGATTAGCCTATTGGTCTTCAGTAGGTGGTATTAATTTGAGTTTGGGGGTTATTTTGGGGGGTTGGGAGTTGGTACTGGGGATTGAACCCAGGACATACTCTACCACTGAACTGTACCCTCACCAGTCTTCAACCGGTGAGATAAACATTTAATCTATCTCAATAGTAGAAATTGTAGTCACCGTCAGAAAAAAGCTTTGAAAGTTCAGAAAACAACACAAGTGTGTATTTTCTGTGCTGAAGTATTGAAAACAATAAGGAATTAGGTTATTCCCTGCCCCCTCGCCCCTTTTTTTTTTTCTGCTGAGAGGATCTCACTAAGTTGCCAAGGCTAGCTTCCAGCTTGTGATCCTCCTGCCTCAGTCTCCTGAGACACTGGATTATAGGCTGGTGCCATGCCCAGCTAAGGAATTTCTTTAATGTTTAGAGATAATAATATTAGCAGTATTAAGGGAAATATGAAGTAAACTGTATATTCAAAATAATCCATGTAGGTTGGATTGTTTTTGTTTGGTTTTCTATTTTGTTACCAGAAATTGAACCCCGGGGCACTTAACCACTGAGCCACATCCCCAGCCCTTTTGTTTTTTGTTTTTTTTGTTTTTTTTGGAGACACGGTCTTGGTAAGTTGCTAAGGACCTCCCTAAATTGCTGAGGCTGGCCCTCAAACTTTTGGTCCTCCTGCCTCAGCCTTCCAAACTGCTGGGATTACAGGTGTACTCCACCCCTGGCTCATTTAGGTTTTTTTAATGTACAGGATTTAAGGTTTTTAGAGTGAGTCCCTAGAGATATGAACTACTAATTTATAGATAATCTAAAAATCCCACAGTCTGAGGCTAATACCTTTCACATCCTTATATTTACCAGGTGAGATAGGTGCTAATGACCTCAAACAGGTCAATGTGGCTGCTACTTCCAATCCCTAAAATCAGAGTTGCTCCCGTTTGCAGCCATCAGCCCCATACAGGGAGGCCATGGGAGCATGTGACCACTAGAAGCAGGAAACTTCACCAACCACATCCTCTACAGAGCTGAGTCAAGAGCAATAAAGTTTCCTAAGAGGGAAGTGGGACTTTCAGTTTAGGGGCTGCTTCTCCGAGATTACCCATCAAAATCCATTAGGCTCTCCAAAGGTGCTGGCATCCTTTTGAAAGTGGAGTCTATAGGACTATTCCCCTAAACAGACTGAAATATACCCTTGGAGCCTTGGCTGATACCATCTCTCTGGAATCATGGATGAGAGACTAGCAAATAACTCTGTTTCTGTAAGAAGATTTGGGATAGAAAACAAATTCTGGCTAGGCACAGTGGTGCACACCTGTAATCCCAGCTACTTTGGGCTGAGGCAATAGGATCCCAAACTCAAGGCCAGTCTGGGCAATGAGTAACCCTCTCAAATAAAAAAGGACTGGAGATGTAGTTCAGTGGTACAGAGGATTCAATCCCCCGTACCTAAAAGAAAAAAATTAGGGGCTGGGATTGTAGCTCAGCGGTAGAGCGCTTGCCTTGCATGCGTGGGGCCCTGGGTTCGATCCTCAGTACCATGTACAAAGCAATAAAATAAAGACATTGTGTCCATCTACAACTAAAAAAATATTTTAAAAAAAATTATAATTCAAAATCTCATAATTCCAAATTTAAACAAGTTTAAAATAATACCAATTGAATAGTTTTAAATAAGTATATTACATTGGTTAAGTTACTTGAGACAACTGGAAGAAATAGATCAATTTACATACTGAACTTCATGTTTTTTAAAAAAATAGTCTGGGATGGATAACAATTAATGCAAAAATGTTATTCAAAATGCTAAGAAAAATGCCTTAGATCTTTAGGAGGGCATTTTGATAAACTAATAAATATAAAAATACAGATAGTATAAGAATATGGACAAGGGTATGTTCAGACATTAATGAATGTAAAACTATTTGGGTAGATACCTGGCTCTCCTTCTCTGCTACCTCAGTTTCTAGGAACAGTTGTCATGAACCATTTAACAAAAGTGAACAAAAAAATAGGTTTTGGCTTCCTCTCACTAGCTCTCAAATCCAAAATTTAGATTTGTGCCATAATCAAATTACATAAATGATCTTCAGGATCTCTTTTAGAGTTAAAAGGGCTAAGATTAAATACATTCCATTGATCTGAATTTCCAAAAATAAAAGGAAAAAAATCTAAAGTTGACAGCAAATGTAATGGTGAATTAATAGTAGGTTTTTCCACTGAAATCAAGAATGATCCCAGGTTGATTTCTATCCATTTATCTATCTTACATTCCAGAAAACCTAGCTAATTCAGTAAGATGAAGTTAAAAGGTATCAGGAGGTAGTACTGTAATTGCTGTTTAAATTGTTTACTTTAAAAAAAGAAAAAAGGCCTAATAAAGTATTAACTTTTATTGGGGCAGGTTCTATCTTTTCAATATCCTTTAAGCTGTTTTAAATTTAATATTTAATTTCAGCCCTCTAATTGTCTCCAGTTTCAGAATGCAAGGAGCTCTTAAAACTGTTAGTAGAAGAATATGGGCTGAACTGATTTGAAGCCCTACGCGTTCTTCATTATCTTTCTCACTTTATCTTTGCAAAAATGACAGGATCACACATTCAAGGCCAGCCTGGGAAATTTAGCAAGACTCTGTCTCAAAAAATAAAAAGGGCTAGGGATGTAGCTTAGTGGCAGAACAGCCCTGGGTTCAATCCTTAGTACCAAAAAAAAGAACAGAATTGTTAATGTATTTAATTATAGTGTGCTATATTAGACTCCAATGAGAAAGTTATACAATACCATATTAACTTTCTAATATATTAAATTCCAAAATGAATCTGGCCCCATGACTTTTGGATAAAGCATCATAAACATACTATTATTATTCGCCTATTGAAGGTGAAAAAACTGAGTTCACGTTAAGTAATTCGGCCAGGATCACACAACAAGTGTGAAGGGCAAAGTCAGAAGCCACAGGGGTCTGATCTCAAGATGTGTCTTTGTCAGGACATTAAATGAAATCTATAATCACCTTTAATCAAGTTTCACCTTCCCCATGACCCAAAAAATAACTATTTTCATATACCAGGAAAAACTGCTTAGTGGTATGACACCTACAACCATACCACCATGAACACACCTGATCTCATTAGAAAATGGAATTTGTGTGTGGGATAGTAGCCACAAAAACAAAATATCTACGAATAATCATACCTGGAAAATACCCATCCAAAGGAAACACACACACAAAAAACAAAAACTGAGACACATCTGGCTCCTGGATGGGAGCACTGCGTATTGTGAAGTCAATTCTTTTCCAAACTAATGTGAGGTACAAAGTTATTTTAGTCAAAATACTAGAAGAACACTTTTTAAAACTTGGAATTGACCAGAAACAGACTTTAGCTTATGTAAGAATTTAATAGAAGATAAAATTAGCACCATAAACCAATAAGGAAATAATTCTGAGGAAAAAATGACTATATAGAAGAAAAAAAATGTTTCTCGTTTTATATCGCTGGGATAAAACACACACACCACCACACCAAGCAAGTCATTCTGTTTGTAAAAATTTGTCAAACGTGCATAATTAGTTTTTATTTAAAAAAATTACAGAGCATTCAATACTGTGGAATATTGTGCAGCCATTAAAACCCCTGTGTTGGGGCTAGGGTTGTGGCTTAGTGGTAGAGCACTTGCCTGGCATGTGTGAGGCACTGGGTTCAATCCTCAGCACCACATAAAAACAAGTAAATAAAATAAAGGCATTCTGCCTATCTACAGCTAAAAAAATTTTTTTTTAAAACTATTAAAAGAACCCTGTGTTGATGAACATTTAGCAACATGAAAAACATGTAATATTCTGTAAGAAACAGGATACAAAATACACAGTGTGGTCCTGGGGGTGTAGCTCAGTGGTAGACCACTTGCCTAGCATGCACAAGGCCTTGGGTACAATTCCCAGAATCCCTGGGACAAACTCTTTCATTAACATTTCATTTCCTTTGCCTTTCTGATTTCTGTCATGTGGTAGTGGACAGTTCTGACTTCAGCCAACAGCATCCCACCTCAAAAGTACTCTGCAGTTCTCTGTTTCGCTGCCTCAGGACCTTCTCTGAATTCAGGAAAACCTGCTCAGTCTGTAGAATCCCAACTCAACCTGCAAATTACAGGATAAATAATGCCAATTGGAACTGATGTATAAATGCCCCAGCCCTTTATAGGGCATTTCTGGGATGGGCTATAAATTCTGAAACTGTATGCAAAATTTGGTGCATGTATTAATTTCCTGGGAGAGACCCAGAGCTTTCATCAGATATTCAAAGTCTATTTCCGAAGAAGGGAGAACTGCTTGAAGAAACGAAACAGTAGAAGACAAAAGAATACTAACAGTGGTTATTTCTGGTGGAATTACAACTGCATATCATTAAAGAAATATTTTTCTATATTTTCCATATTTTAAAGAACATGTATTAAGAAATTGAAAACACCCTAGATATCTAGTAGAAGGAAATTGATTAATAAATTATAGTTCAATAAGATATTTTACTACCATTAAAAATGTTTTATAAGAATTTTAAATGGCACTGAAGGGTGCTTATGATATAATTGGGGGGTACAATATTAGATTGTTTACCAAGTCTATGATCTCAACAATGTAAACAATGCATTTTAAAAAATGGAACATATATGTTCACAGGAAGGTTAAAGGGTACAGTGTAAAAATATACAAAAGTTTGGCAAAACACAAGTTCAGGGCAGGGAAACTATTGTCTGATACTACAGTGGTGTATACATGACATTATGCATTTGTCAAAATCCATAAAAAGGTGCACCACAAAAAATGAACCTTTGCCGCGTGCTGTGGCATATGCCTGTAATCCCAGCAGCTCGAGAGGCTGAGGCAGGAGGATCACAAATTCAAAGGTAGCCTCAGTAACTTAGCGAAGCCCTAAGCAACTCAGTGAGACCCTCTCTCTAAATAAAATACAAAAAAGGGCTGGGGATGTGGCTTAGTGGTTTAGTGCCCCTGGGTTCAATCCCCAGTACAAAAACAAACAAACAACAACAACAAAAAAAACCCTTAAAATAAAATTTGGACATTAATTAATAATATATCAAGGGGCTGAATATGTAGCTCAGTCTTGGGGTGCCAGTCTAGCATGCACCCAGTCCTGAGTTCAGACTGCAAAAAATAAAAAAGTATTGATATCAGTTCATGAATTATGACCAATGTATTATAACAATACAAGATATTGGGAAAACTGGGGTCATATTTATATGTGAACTGTCAGTACAATTTGGTCATATTTTCTTTCTGAAACTACTCTAAAAAAAATAATTTTGGGGTGGGGCTGGGATTGTAGCTCAGCAGTAGAGCACTTGCCTCACATGCAGGAGGCCCTGGGTTCGATCCTCAGCACCACGTATAAATAAAAATAAATAAAACATGTCTATAAAAAAATTTTTTTAAAAAAATAATAATTTTGGGGGCTGGGGTTGTAGCTCAGTGGTAGAGTGCTTGCCTAGCATGCGTGAGGCACTGAGTTCGATCCTCAGCACCACGTATAAATAATAAATGAATAAAATAAAGATCCACCAACAACTGAAAAAAATTTTTAAAAATTTGTATTAATTGGGGCTGGGATTGTAGCTCAGTGGTAGAGCGCTTGCCTCACATGTGTGAGGCCCTGGGTTTGATCCTCAGCACCACATACAAAGCAATAAAATAAAGACATTGTGTCCATCTACAACTAAAAACATATTTTTAAAAAATTTTGTATTAATTGTGGTAGTGCATTCCTATAATCCCAGTTATTCAAGAGGATGAGGCAGGAGTTCTACAAATTCAAGGTCAGCATGAGCAATTTAGAGAGACCATGTTTCAAAATAAAATATAAAAAGGATTTGGGATATTGCTTAGTGGTAGAGTGCCCCACGTTCAATCCCTAATATGTCAAAAAAATGTATTAATGCATAAGGAAAAATTACAATAGATAATACAAACTACTCACATGGTTATAAATATTTTTTCTCATTTCTTATATCTTAACTTATTTTTCAGGTGTTTTTCAATGATCAGCTGTAACAAAATCAGGCTAAAATTAAGTCTTGAAATTTAAAAACCCAAGGGAGGCCAACATAGGAGGATCACCCCTTTATAGGCTGGCCTTGGCAACTTAGTGAGATCCTGTCTCGAAACATAAAAAGGGCTGGGGATGTAGCTCCGGGGTACAGTGCTCCTGGATTCAAGCCCCAGTACAAAGAAAAAGTGTTAAAACTCTACACTGAGGACTGGGAGTATAGCTGAGAGGTGGAGCAGTTACCTAGCATGTGTGAAACCCTGAGATAGATCCCTAGGACCACAGCAAAAAACCCTATACTGAAAAACATAGCTTTTAGAAAACCTGATTAAATTTTTTCAGTTCTTTTATGAGAAAACAAGCCCAAATTTTCCCAATAAAATAATAGAAGAGGCGGTATGGATATTCTTACTCATTTTGTTTTTTAATTGTATGCACATCCTACCATAACATTACCTGTAGAGCAGTTTTGCTCTGCTGATCACAGGCTGGTCAACGCCCTCCTTCAAATCCTGTGTGGTCCACTTTCCTCAGTTGCAGGGCGCAAAGCCATGAAGCCAGGTGGCTTACACTCTGCACATGCATTAAGAGTGTGTGCATTTCTCCACTGGACAAAGCACCTGAGACACCATGGGAGCACACACACTGCAACTTCCTGGTGCCCCAGGTCATCCTTCTCACCTCTGAACACAAACAACTGACTGCAGGTTAGAACAACCTCACCTCCTGCCCCTAGGAACCTTGCCTTGCCTTCTCTCTAGAGGAAAGGTGACAACACCACCATGTGCTGGTGCTTGGTTCTGACTCAAGAAGAGTCTCCTGGGTAACAAAAAGGATTATTTGTCAACAGACCCCTCTACACAAGGAAAGAAAAATCACGAACTCTGTGTGGTTTTAAATTCTCTGAAACACCACTTTCTTATGCCCACATCCCATATGGGTTAGCAGAGAAGACTTTTAAACTGAAAATGGGCTAGATTAGTGGTTCTTAGCCAGGGTTTCACATCAGAAGTGCCAATTTTTCAAAGTGTACAAGCCAGGTCCCCACTCTTGGCCTATCAAACTAGTCTCCCAGGATATTGCTGTGGGCATGTGTGTTTTGAGAGCACTCCCCAGTCAGACCTGATGCTTGCAGTAGGTTAGGAAGTGGCAACTGCAGGTGACATGATCACATATGATCAAGTTGTATTTGGAACTCATCCCAACTTTATTACTATTTTGGTTAATGGGCTGAATAATCAGTTGAGTTTCTGCAACCTATGCATTAGGTTCCTGCCATCTGTGCCCTTGCTGATCTCATTCTTGACTCCTATAGCCAGTGAAGGGGATAAAACATGCAAATGTCTAGCAATAATTAACCCCTCTGGGCTGCCCAGCTACATAGCAACCTCATCCTGTGACTACCCTTTCAAGGGCTTGAGACAGATCCACATGCCTTTAGGTACACCCTATCAATGGCAGGCCTCTCTCAGGTCCAAAGGGATGCAAAGGGAAAACAGGAAAATGTGCCTTTAAAAGAAGTAGATGTACCATTTCCCCAGATGGCAAGTGGTACTGCAAGTACTTTGGTGAAGCTACTGATGCCCCTTTTGAGCAGTTACCACAGAATAGTTTGGATTAGGGGCATTCTGCACACAGAAACCAACATCTGACCTTATTGTAAGGGATGACCCGCAAACCTCACAGTTAACCCAGTTGTGAGGGTTTTACCAAGTGCCGCAATGATTAAGCCTTCACTGGGGACTGGAATGAGGATGAAATGGAGAAGCAGAAGCAGCACAGGAAAGACCTGGTTTCCCTGGGCAGAGTAGGGATGATTTGGGGGGAGGCCCAGCTAACAGCCTCAGCATGCTCAATCTAGCTGGGGTTTTCCAGGGACAGAGGCCATGAGCAGCACTTCAGTTACCAACTGGATTCTTGCTGTCTAGTCTATTACTACCACCAGAACCATGTTTACCTGGAACAGTAGAACTGAGGCCATACTGCTTGGACAGCCCCCAGGGACCTGACTAGCCCTGTTGTTTCTGGGAGCTTCTACAAGTTCTCAGCAAAAGCTTCAGGCAAAAAAGCTTCTGGGGAGCTGGGAGCAGAGGCACATGCCCATAAGAGAGACTCAAGAGGCTGAAGCAGGAGGAACACTAGTTGAAGGCCACCCTGGGCAACTTAGTGAGACCCTGTCTCAAAATAAAATAAAAAGAACTGTGGTGGCTCAAGCCTGTAATCCCAGCACTTAGGGAGGCTGAGACAGGAGAATCGCGAGTTCAAAGCCAGCCTCAGCAAGTTGCTAAGCAACTCAGTGAGACCCTATCTCTACATAAAACACAAAATAACGCTGAAGATGTAGCTCAGTGGTCGAGTACCCCTGAGTTCAATCCCCAGTACAAAAAAAAAAAAAAAAAAAAAAAGAGCTGGGGATGTAGCTCAGTGGTAGAGCACCCCTGGGTTTGATCCCCAGTAACAACAACAAAAAAAAAACCAAAAAAAAATCTGTAATGATAGCTATGCTGGTATTTCTGAAGTGATATGCTTTAAGTTTTGGATGGATACAGTATAGGACACATAAAAAAGTAGCCCATGGATCCTAATAGAGTGGCTATAGAGACCCACTGTGACAGGGTGACCTGGAAGTCATTTGCTTTTTGTGCCTCCATCCAGCAACACCCAAGAAAATGTGCTTCAAGAAGGAGCTAGGAAGCTGGGTATGGTGGCGCACACCTGTAATCCCAGCATTTTGAGAGGCTGCGAAAGGAGAATCATGAGTTCAAAGCAGGCCTCAGCAATTGCGAGGTGTTAAGCAACTCAGTGAGACCCTTTCTCTAGTGAGAAAGAAAGTTGGGTCTCTAGTGAGACCCAACTCAGTGAGACAAAATAGGGCTGGGGATGTGGCTCAGTGGTCGAGTACCCCTAAGTTCAATACCCAGTACCAAAAAGAAAAAAGAAGGAGCTAGGAAACAACTCTAAATTCTCCTAATCAATTTAGAAAACATTTTCTTAGTACTTACTTACAGCTAATAATTTTGAGCCCCTCCTACAAGTCATACCATACTTTCAGGCACATAGTGATTAACGAGGTGACAAGTAATTAACAAGACTGAACTTCTGGAGTGGCTGAGAATTTAGGTCCTGCATCTCTTGCAGTGTCTCCTCCAAGTGACCTGCTACTGAGAAATTTGTGGCAGCCTCACATCCTGTCTGCATCCAGCAGGGTAGAAGTTGGCCCTTTTGCAGAAGCAGATTAAACACGGAGTCCTCTTGTTAGGGACACCCCCAGAGACCAACAGCCCATGATTGGCAGAAGATGTCTTTAACAACTTGCATTTGTAATTTGTGGGGTGCACCCCTTTCCTGTTACAAACTATGCAGAGATCCCTTCTGGGGTTTTTCTTCTTCTTTTGTCTTTCTCTGTGAAGTGTACTTAAAAAACAAAAGGTCACTGTAAAGCAAGGGAGTGTGCAGTTTCTCCTATAGCAGGCCGGGCTGCAGGTACTCGATGCTGATTTCTCATATCTGAAAAGCCCCAGTTCCAGACCTCATTCCACAAAATGGGAGCTAGTGGTCTTGGAGAGAGAGTCTTTCTACGGAGGAGATAAATAGGCACATGAACATCTGTCTAGGTACTTCCATGCCAGACCATACAGCAAGACAGGGAGTAGGGAAAGTCCTGCTGAAAGACCAGAGCCAGCATCTCCCATTAGCTACACAGTTAGGCACAAAACACTCATGCTCCATTTGCTCCATTTCAAATCTGGCCTCAGAAAGACCCAGATAACAAAAGTACCAACTGGAGAGATAGGGAGGGGGCACTCACAGCCTCAGACTTCCAACTGCGGGTACTGCTAACTCTCTGACAAATAGCCTGACTCACTTCACACCTGACGAATTCACTGCCTTGGTTTTCTGCTCTGTAAAATGGACGTATCTCAAAGGAGAGGCTCTGAAGATTAGACACAATGCAATTAAAGTGCTGAAAGAGCACTGAACAAATATCTAGTAGCAGGGTATGGTGTAGCCCTTCCAGAGTGCTTGCAAGTTTCCCCATAGCACCCTGACCTTCCAATATGTGATTTCCTAAGAACATTTTCAAATAGAAGGATTAGCAAGGCAGAAAGCCAAGCTGAAATTAAGAAGTATCCTCTCTGGCCAGGGCAGAATAGGTGTGGCCCTGTGTAACCTGCCCAAAGCTTACAGTTCACCAGTGAGTCACCTTCCCACTTTTTTCCAGGTGAAGAGGCTCCCTTTGGACCCCTCCATCACTCACTTGCTTGTGACACACACAGGCTGTGGCTTTTCCCTATTGGGGTACCTTGCCTTTAGCGCAAGTCCTGTCTGGCTAGAACCTTCCCCTGGAGGAGCACACAACATGGCATCAGGAAACAAACTGCTTCCAACTCTCCCTGAACCAAAATGGTCTGAGGAGCAAGCTGGGTTCAACATTGTCTTCACTTTCTTCCATCCCCAGGCCTGCAGAATCCTCAAGAGCCTTGATAGGCCTGCTTCTGCTGCACCCCAGCACAGGGGTCGGAGGCTCCTGACACAATGAACCTAGAGCCTGCTTTTCCAGAGATTCCTCACCCTAGTGTCCTGAGGAAGTGTGTGCAAGTCAAGACCAGCTGAGGAAAGAGGGACCAAGGTGGTCTCAGCAAAAGGGAGGAGAGACTGGGAAATGAAACTGCAGTGCTGCAAGCTCATCTTGGTAGATATAGGCCATGCCTGGGGGCCCTGAAACTAATCAGGCCCTACAGACAGTCCAGGGGTCTTCTAAGTTCTCTTCGCTTTCTTATTGAGAGGGTATGGCTTCCTGAAGCCTACTTATGCAGGAGGGATTTTGCAACCTCCCAGTGGCTTGTCACCTATAGAAAACTCCCGGTCAGCTCAGCTAACAAACCGGCCTGCTTATCAGGTTATTGGAGCCAGGCGGATGGCTGGCCTTGGGGTGGGGAAATCCTATCTTGCGCAGTTTCCTTCCTTCCTTCCCTTGGGCGGGGCGGGCACAAGGGTGGGGATGCCTTTCTGGGCTTAGCACTTGGCTACAGGGCTCCCAGCCAAGTGTCCAGAGGACACTCCTCCTGACACCTGGATCCTTTTATCTTCCTAGGGCTCAGGGACCATAAAGCTCCTGTTATAGAGAATGAACAAAAACCCCCTGCATTTCCAAGGCCTCTGAAAGAGCCTGCTCCAGCCAGTTTCTCCAGTTTGTTCTGGGAGAAACAGGAAAACCACGGAGCAGGAACGTTTCTCTCTTGCTTTGTACAGATGGAACATAGCCTCCTGCTGGCAAGGCCCTTACCAACCAGGACTGAGTGATAAAATTCCATGTAAACTTGCCCAGCACACAGCAGGTGCCCCATGAATGTTCTGCCCCAGAGCCCTAGGCTAGCTTTGTATATATTTGTGTGTGTCTGTGTGTATTTGTAGCACTATATTAACCAGTACTGGTTGGACTTAAAATTTATGTATCTGAGGTATAATAGCTACTTAAATTAAAAATCTTGATATGCTTGATTTCTTTAAACCAATAGGGCCTGATTTGTTCAGATTCTCAGCCTATTTTGGAGGGTCATTGAACCTTCTTTATATACAGAAAGTAGGTCTGTCTTCCCTCATTTCCTAATCACATCCCCATTTTTGCCGCCCTCTGCCCAGCTCATACAGCACAAATCCCACAGTCAGGCCAGTTCCAAAGACCCAAGACAAAGTGAAAGATCCAAGGCTGGGTCTCTATTCCCCTCCCCATGAAGCTGTTCAGCTGCTGCTCCCCCTAGCCCTCCCCTATGTAGTCAGGGCCAGAGATGAGCACACTGCTGGAGCCTGGCACCCCAGGTGCAGCCTCATGCAGGAGCACTGTGGGAATTTTCCATCTTACTCTGCAGCCTAGTCGGCAATTCCTTAGATCATCTTGCTGCTGACACAGGCCTATACTGGGCAAGCTTTCCTCCAGGTCAGAAAGGACGGCCCAGGCAGTGCCCAGGCCTGCTCAGAAACCTGGTTTCCCTCTCTGCAACCTGAAAGGGTGGAGGAGGGGTTCAAAGCCTCAGATATCCCTCAGCCTAGTGCCTCAGGCCCAGCAGCCTCAGCCTCCACCTCTGCCCAGGCCTGTTTCCTCCCAGCCTCCTGCTCTCAGTTTTCCTTCAGCTTTCCCTGTGGGCAGCTTTCAGCACTTCCAAAAGTCCCCTCCAGGAAATTTGCTTGTAGCCACAAAATAATGCAGATCTGTTCCTGGGGCTTCCCAGGGCACAGGCAACATGTGTCCTTGTCTCCTGGAGACCAGATGAGGGAGGGCAAGGCAGGCCCTGTAGCCCTGGGTGCCTCTCCAAGAGCCCTAATAGGACAAAAACCCAACTGGAATGCATCAATTACAGGTGAGGTATAAGCCAGTGGCCCTGGAAAACTAGGGCCCAACCCAGGGAAAGGCTACACAAAATCCTCAGATGTCCCAGTGTACTTCCTTTCTACTTAATATATAAAATAGTTTGTATATATTACAATTTATGATTTTTATATATTAAAGTTTATGGTGAGCATTTGCTTCTCTCTGTTAAGTTAAACTCCTTACCCTGTGGTAAGCAGAAAGGAAAGACTCATGGACAAATACTTCTAAGCCCCAGAGTTCTAGGCAGTGACAAACGCAGGGACATACAGGAAGGTGGCTGATTCTTTTGTGTGGCTGTCTGCAGGCTAGCCCCTGACGTGAGCCTCAGTCACAGCAGCCTGAGAGCCTGACAAGAGAAAGAGCAACGGTAGTATCTTACTAGCTACACCAGGGTGTGGGCCATTGCACGTGGTAGGGAGTGGGCAAGTGCCCTGCAGGTGGACCCCAGAGAGATGCCATCTAACAGCAGGATGGGGTAACAGCGACAGAGGCAGACTGGATTGATGCCCAAACCCTCTCAGTGCTCTGACCCGTATGCTCTCCCTAGCCCTCTCCTGTTCACCCTATGGCTCCTAAGTGAGGGTCTGATGAGAATGTTGTTTGCTCTCCCAGCTCCCTGCCTGTCTTGCTGCTGCTACCTCCTATGATGAGGCCATGATCACTTAGGAGAGGAATGGAATCCCAGGGGCCTCTGCTCCCAATTAAGGAGAGGTGGGAGGAACCTGTGCTGACCATATACAATGTACCAGGCCCTTGGGTAGGTGCTAAAAATAAACACTACCTCCTTGACTCTCTCCATAGCAATCCTATGAGGTGGATGTTTTCTTGACTGACAGATGGGATTCTGAAGCTCAGAAAGATTAGTGACTGGCTCAAGGTCACATGGATGGTGTGGTGATTCAAAACCAGGTCAGTTTGAAGTTCAGTGACCTTGAGTCTGGCCTTGTCACAGAGGGCATCTTGTGAAACACCCAGTCCTTGCCTTGTGAAATCCAGCAGTTAATCCACATTCTAGCCCTACTCCAAATTCCAGGTTCCAGAGCTTGTTTCACCCATAAAAGGGGCTCAGAGGCTCCTTCAAGGCCTTAAAATAACATGGGCCTTCGAATCCAGCTCAGCTCTGCAGATTGACCTGGAATTGCTTAGTAAGAATGGACAAGGAGGTTGGGTGCGGTGGCGCACCCTGTAATCCCAGCACTTTGGGAGGCTGAGTCAGGAGAATAGCGAGTTCAAAGCCAGCCGCAGCAACCACAAGCAATTCAGTGAGACCCTGTCTCTAAATTTAAAAAAAAAACACAAAATAGGGGGGGATGTGGCTTAGTGGTTGAGTGCCCCTGAGTTCAATCCCTGGTACAAAAAAAAAAAAAAAAATGAATGGACAATGACATAATAATAGAGCAGGTGAAACTTTCCCATTTTCACATATTCAACTCCAAATTAGGGTATCAACTAAATGAAGCATATGGCCTAACAAGAAGCAAGCTAAAGCCACTTTGCCTTATGACTCAAAAGCAGAATTTGCCTCCTGATGGATGGTATCATGTAGCTAAATTTATTCATTATAGTTGGTGATATGAGAATTTCCAGAGGGTTTAGGACTCTGGAGTTTAGGACTATCTCCCACTCAAGCAGGGCAGCCCTACCTAACCCCTTCACATGGCAACTATGAGGGATGACAGGCCCTAGGTCAGAACTAGATTGGGGCTGGACAAGGGAGAGAATCATCAGGGCAAAATCCCTGCCTCCCACAAAGGAGGCTGAGATACTGGTATTTGGCAAGTCCTGACACAGGCCTTGTCCAGCCTAGCTCCAGCAAGAACATTGGAAGGGCCTCCCCATCAGTAATTACGGCCGTTCATCACAGGGTTGCAGTTCAGGACCTAGGAAACAGCAGACAGCAGAGGACTAAGAATTTGTGAGCTCTGTGTGTGTGTGTGTGTGTGTGTGTGTGTGTTGTGTGCTAGGGATAGAATCCAGGGCCTCATGCATTCTAAGTAGGTGCTCTACCACTGAGCCATAATCCTAGCCCCCAACTAAGACTCCTTTTATTTTGTGGTACTGGGGATTAAACTCGACCACTGTGCCACATTCCCAGCCCTATTTTGTGTTTTATGTAGAGATAGTGTCTCACTGAGTTGCTAAGCGCCTTACTGTTGCTGAGGCTGGTGCGATTCTCCTGTCTCAGCCTCCCAAAGTGCTGGGATTACAGGCATGAGCTACCGCGCCCGGCTCAACTAAGTCTCTTAATTGAGGTCCATATGCTTGTGCAATGAGTTAATTTACTCCCAAGCAAGCACCATGTGCCTTTGCTTGGCTGCCTTCTGACCCTGGAGAGGGGTTGTTGGCCAAAGGCAACATCATTGACCTGCTTAACGTACTCCTTGGGCTTCTGCATCCCATTCTGTCCTTCCTCACCAACCAGAGTCCTCACCCCTTCCTGCCACTTCTACAGCTTAAGAGCTGTGGGAGTGGGCAGAACATATGTAATTACTTCTGGTAGGTTCTCAGCAGCTGCGAGCTCCCTCTGTTGCCTGCTCATTTCAAAGTCTTCTGGAATATTCACCTTTGTCCACTGACTGCATCACCATAGCTGTAAATGCTAAGAGGCCAAGGATGTTGACTTTGTACAGGCAAATGTATTTTAGCCTTGGGTTCCCAGACCTGTGGCTACCATGAATCTTTTTTTT
>PVHX01014703.1:17086-49466 GCA_004024805.1 Geosciurus inauris
TTTTTTTTGGTACTGGGGATTGAACTCAGGGGTACTCGACCACTGAGCCACATCCCCAGCCCTATTTTGTGTTTTATGTAGAGACAGGGTCTCACTGAGTTGCTTAGCACCTTGCCATTGCTGAGGCTGGCTTTGAACTCGCGATTCTCCTGTCTCAGCCTCCCTAAGTGCTGGGATTACAGGCTTGAGCCACCGCGCCCAGCTTACCACGAATCTTTATTTGTTTCATTTAGGCTGTTTTTCTTGTGGAGAAAATAGGCTTGCCAATTTGAGGGGGTTTTCAGTCCTTGCATATAACCTTTGCTTTGGCTGTTGGAGCACAGATAGAACAGACAGTAATGCCAAGGGGAAGACTCCTTCTGAGATTTTGTGGCAGGCCAGGCCCAGTGGCACATGCTGGTAATCCCAGTGACTTGGGAGGCTGAGGCAGGAGGATCACAAGTTCAAGGCCAGTCTCAGCAACTCAGCAAGGCCCTTAGCAACCTAGTGAGACCCTGTATCAAAATAAAATAAAAAGGGCTGGGGATATAGCCCAGTCGTAGAACATCCCTGGATTCAATCCCCTCCCCTCAAAACAAAAACAAAAATAAAAAACAAGAGACTTTGTGGCAGGGTAGGGTGAGGGGGACCAGAGGAGATGTCCTGTGATCTCCTGAGCTGCCATGCTCCACAGTGGGCCACTAGTTCCCAAACTCCCTGGTGGCTCTGAGCCATGTGGCCTTCCAGAACTTTGGGCCCACTGGCTGTCTGTTTCAGAATTGCCTGGGTCCTTGACACATGCCTAAGTCCCACCCTAGACATTCTGATCTCAAAGGAGAGGAAGGACAGGGACTCTTCATGCTGACAGGTCCTTCTTTCTCCAGGTCGTTCTCATAGCCTGAGTTGGAGAACCATTGCCCTGTACTGTCAGGCCACCCCCAGTCAGAGGCAGTTTTGTATAAAGCACAAATTCCCTCTTCCAAAGATAGTTGCTTCACTCTTGGACTTTTGTGTTCATGGCCAGAAATTCAACAGCAACAGCAGTTTCCCAGTATCCTGGTGCTCTCTGCAGAGGAAGGAGACAGGCATGAGAAGCAGCCTGCCAGGGGCCCACTCCAGGGCCCTCCTCCCCTGTGATCCCAGCAGGGCCTTGCCCTGCAGTATTCTGGCCAGTTGACAGTTTGGGGAAAACCTCCAAGAAAGTCACAGAAGCAGCTGCAGAGGTGGCAGGGAGGGGAAGGTGTCACAGAGGGTTGGCGTCTTCCCCTTGGGTGCTGTCTGGCCTCCTGTCCTGGCAGAAGCCCTGAGTCCACTCCTCAGCCCGGCCTTGGGCCTCTCCCCTCTGATTGCCTGCTGAACCTCATTCCAATGCACCTACTTGCTTCAGATTCCCAATCAGCCTCTGTCCCCTCCTCTGTACTTCTGTGCCAGGTGGGCCTCCCCCTTGCCAGCCTACAAACTTGAATTCATTTTTCAAAATCAATTTGAGCTCCTTCACCTTATCCATGAATCCTTCCTGCTACTCTGAGCTAGAATTGATCCCTCTCTCCCTCCTGTGGTGCCCAGGAGCTGGCACATCCCTCACATCTGTCTCAGTGGTCATGTTTCTCATGCTTGTTGGTGGTGACAGCCCTCACTTCTCTGGGCAGTCCTGTCAGCATGAGAAGCCCTGCAGGCTTCTTCACTGTGACAGCTGCAGCGGTGTGCAGGGAAGTTGGTTCTTGTTTTAGCTCTGCGATCTGGAGGTAGTTCAAGGCTTGATTTTTCTTTGACACAGATTGGGGTGAGTTTTCTACTGTCTTATTTCAGAAGTGAGGAGAATAAAACAAGGTAAGCACTCAGTTGCACCTCAGTGCTTAAAAGCCTATTAGTCTACTTTGGTCTGTAATTTCCTCCCTGATGCTATTACAATATGCCATTATCTTGTTCATTTGTTTTCTTGTCTCTTGGTCTTTTGGCCTACGTTGCCTACTAGAATGTAAACTCACGTTGAAACTAGTCTTAAAAATCAGGATTGAAAGTCAGGATCAGGTCCTTGTTTCCCTTGACGAGTAAACATGCTCGAGATGCCAAGGCAAGAGCAAAAAGTAAATTTATTCAAGAAATAAAACAGAGCCGGGCGCGGTGGCGCACACCTATAATCCCAGCACTTTGAGAGGCTGAGACAGGAGAATTGCGAGTTCAAAGCCAGCCTCAGCAATGGCGAGGCGCTAAGCAACTCAGTGAGACCCTGTCTCTACATAAAACACAAAATAGGGCTGGGGATGTGGCTCAGTGGTCGAGTGCCCCTGAGTTCAATCCCCAGTACCAAAAAAAAAAAAAAAGAAAAGAAAACAGAGAGGGACAGAGGGACAGAGAGTCCTCTGGAAAGGAGGGGGATCCAGAGCTGATGCCTAAGGGAGTGGGAGTGTCATAGATTTCAGGTTTCCTTTCTTCTCAAGTCCCCTTTTCCTCTTATCTTGCCTATGTGACCAAAAAGTGGGAATGACCAGAGGCAGGAAAGAAGCTGCCCTGGGGATACTCGTTAACAAGTCCTTGCTGGGTGGAAGAGTTCCCTACTTAGGTAACCTTGGCAACAAGCTGTAAGGAGGGGAAGTATTCTGGAGGTATTAGCATGTTCTTTCTTTTTGAGTTAGTACCCACCTTCCCCACCCAAATGTTCTTTATCTTTTCTGCTTATCTATCCTTGGCTCAGTCTCCATCCTACTAGGTCTTCAGAGACAATGCTGAGTGGCACCTACAAGGTATCCACAGATGTTTACTATGAATAGGGTAAATCTAAAATCCTTCTAAATTATGTAGAGGCAGGTATGAAATTTAATAATTGGTCCTTCCCCCAAATACTCATTTGACAGGTAACTTTCGCCCACCGTCTGTATTTTTCAGATCAAAGGCCACTGACTTGTGGCCTTGACTTGCACAGGCTCATGCCTTATTCTAATTCTGCATTTCCTGAGCCACTCAGAATGAAATCCAATTGGTTCCATGAGGTGACCCTGCCAGAGTGACTGACGTAAGTACATGTGCAGGGAAGGATTTTGGAGCCAACAGTCTGAGCAGAAGGAAGGAGGTCTTTGCTCTGCACACTGCTGGTTACTTCCCAGGCTGAGAACTTACCTCAGGAGCCTGACAGGATGGTGAACCAGGCTGTATAGATGTTCAGTCCTGAAAGTGTCTCTTGTATTCTCTTCCTTAAAACCTATTCTGTGGGGAAGGTTCCCCCCAGGCCGGCAGCTACCCCAATGACAGCACTCATCTCTGCCCTCCCCAACACTGGCCTAGCAGGCATGAGATACTGGCCTACATAGGGCTTTGGTGTGATTTGGGGAAAGACTGTTGGATGGACACAGCTCAACACATGCTGGGTTAGCCCATACTCATGCCTCAGGCCACACCTGCACATCTGTACACAGCAGCCCCAGGAAAGTCCCCAAGATTTTTAGGAAAAAGCAAAGGCACAGTACTTTCTCCACCAGAGCATTCTGTTCCTTTCTGGCTCTATCATAACCCAGCTGGATGAACTTTGGGCCTCTCACTCCCCTTGGCAATCCTCTGGATCCTGGAGGGAGCTGGGCTTGCCCCTCCTTTTAAGATTCTAAGTCAAGTTCTTAGTTGGAGCCAGACATAGGCGGGGCCTGGCTGCTCTTCAATCCCTGCTGAGCTCCTCCCGGCTGCTCCCCGACCCTTCTGTCCCTACACCTCCCCACAGCATCTACCACACAGAAGTGGGCAGGCGAGTGAGCTGGGAAACTCCCGTTGCCAGGCTGCCAGCTGAGTATAATTAGCCTCACCACTCCCACAGAGGCGACACTGTGTGCTTGCCAAGGCCTCTGCCTTCTCCCCTTGTTGGCTGCTCCTCAGGACAGTTGAACCCCCAACCTCACTTCACTGGGGAAAAAGCCAGAGCTGAAAACAAAAGAAGAGGGGCACATAACCAAAATGGGGAGGCCTGATCTTGGTGATGGGTCCTGGAGGCAGCAGCGGCCTTGGGGTGGCTGTTTTACCCTCAGCCCTCAGCCCTTCAGCTCCTTCCCCCAAGCCATTCCAGGCCCAGTGAACAGTGGAATGGGAAGATGCATCTCTGGGAATCTCCAGATAGCAGCTGCCTTTGCTGGCTGGGGGTTTCTGTAACAAAGCCTTGTAGGGGCTGGCCACAGGGCCTCAGCTGTTCTAGATCATATGTTTCAAGTGGTTTTGCTTTTGAGGAACCTGCTGCCCAAGACTTCAAGTGCCAACATTGACCAATGCATGTCCTAAGGCCTCCACTGGCCACAGCCTCATTCTCCACACACCCTGGCTCCCGCCCACTTACTGCTGGTCCTGAACTCTTGTGGCCAAGGAGAGCTGGACAGATGTTGGTAAGTGTGTTTCCTTTGACCCTAGAGTGATTCCAGGCTGTGCTGTAGCTCAGAAAGGCAGTCAGAGAAAGCCTGAGGCCTGAGTCCTGTCTTGAGAAGGAACCTCAACACACCTACTCTGTCCTTTTGGGAGGCAAATGGCACATTCGAAATGCAGAAACAAAAACTTTGCTGATCATGAGTTTCCTCCTCGGAGACCCACTTTTCTGTTACTGCTGAAGGAGCTAGTCAATCCCAGACAACCCAGGGACGCACCAGATCCTGCCTGTTCATACTTAGGTCAAATCCCTTCGTGGGCTGGGATTGTAGCTCAGCGGTAGAGCGCTTGCCTCACATGCAGGAGGCACTGGGTTCGATCCTCAGCACCACACAAAAATAAATAAATAAAATAAGGGTATTTGTGTCCATCTGCAACTAAAACAAATTTTTTTAAAAAAGAAGCCCTTCCTGTTGTGATCCAAAACTAAAACTCTTTAGTTTTGTCACCAGCTCCTTTCTACATTGACTAATTTGTCCTTCAAATATACTATTTGTCCATCCACTCATCCATCCATTTCTTCAATTATTTTGAGATAGGATCTTGCTAAATTGCTGAGGCTTCCCGTGCACCCGCAGTCCTCCTATTTCAGCCTCCCTAGGCTATGGAATTATAGGCATGTGCCATCATGGCCAGTTCTATTTCTTTATTTATATTTATTATAAACCAAGACTGATAGTGATAAAAATCTTCCTTCCATTTGTGAGGGACAGGGGCAGATTAATAGGTGTTACTGTTATTGCTATGGGCCAGTCTGACTAGTTACCCATTTCTGGTTTTCCTCCTGCCTTTCGTATGGGCTTGCTCCACTGGATCCTGCCTCGGTAGAAGCCAAAAAAAGTTCTCGGGCAGCAAGCCGAAGTAGACATCATTCTTGTGTCTAGTGTTTATCATGTCACAGCGGTGGAACTGGACTACACACCCAGGCAGGCTGGCTCTGGCTGCGTGGAAAAATGCCCTTGTCCTCTGGCTGCCTTTTGGTGTTGGCCAATGGGAAGCCTGGGGAAAGATCAAAGGGAGGAAGGAAAGGGATGTCCGTATTCATTCCCTCACAACCTCCCCACAAGGTCTCCCAGACTGGGCTGTGACCCTGAAAGGAAGGTCACAGCTCTTCTCCTGGAATCTAGTAAGTAATGTTAGTGCCTCTGCCATTACCCCCAGGTTGCTACAGCATCGCTGGTGCTTCTTCTACACCTTTTCCAGCTTTGTAAATAGTCCCTTCGTAAATGGACACAAATGGACAGCCACTGCCCCATACTGTCTCTCAGCTCTAGGTAGAAAAAGGCTTAGGTTGTCCGGAGTCTTATCAGTTTACTGCTTCTCATATTTTTTATTTCATTTAATTTTTTTTTAAATTTAAATGATTACAAAAGAATGTACAGTGAAAAGTCCTCCTTCCTGTCTTTCTCAAACACACAATTGTCCCTATAGGAAAGCATTGAAATACTTTGTTTTATTTTTGTGCTTAAATATGTCTAAAATAAAATCTACCTTTTTTTTTTTTGGTTCCAGAGATTGAACTCAGGGGTATTCAACCACTGAGCCACATCCTCAGCCCTATTTTTTTGTGTTTTATTTAGAGACAGGGTCTCACCGAGTTGCTTAGTGCCTCGCCTTTGCTGAGGCTGGTTTTGAACTTGTGATTCTCCTGTCTCAGACTCCCAAAGTGCTGGGATTACAGGCGTGCACCACCGTGCCCAGCTTAATATTTACCTGGAATGGAGTACAGGGACACATGCATGATAGGCAAGTGCTTTACCATTGAGCTATACCCCCAGCCTTTTTAAATTAATTAATTAAGTTTTTGGACACAGCGTCTCATTAAGTTGCTGAGACTGGCCTTAAACTTGTGATCCTCCTGCCTTAGCCTCCCAGGTCGCTAGGATTACAGGTGTGTGCCGCAACATCCAGACATTTTTAATCATTTTAAAGTATATAGTTCAGTGGCATAAAGTACATTCACATTCTTGTGCAACCATCACCACATCCATCTCCAGAACTTTCTATTTTTCACTGGTTGAGATTGTATCCTTTAAATACTAACTCCCTGGTAGGTTTTTGTGATTCCTTCCAGAGATATTGGATGTATATTCTAGCAAATACATATAAATATTCTTCTTCCTTTAAGAAAACACCAATTATTTTGTTTAGTAATGCATCTCAGATATCATTTCCTATTATGCAATTTCTCATCATTCTTCTCAGGTTTCCTTGTATGGATATAGCCCTTATCACGTGGATGGAGACTGAAGGTGTTTGCAATCCTTTGCTGCACAGATTAGACCTGAAGTATATTTGGTTTGCTGCTAACCCCCTGCTCCCTTTCCTAGTGTATCTCCCATTCTCTCTCCCCACAAGCTACACCAAATAACCCCCAGATTTCAGAGCCTCCAGGTCATCAGACTTTGCTTACTCCCTGTGTTCTGGATTTGCTCTTCCTTTCAGGAGCAACCTGTTCCTTCACTTCTAGTTTCATAATAGCCCAGCACATTTCTAGGCCCTGTCTCCTAGACTGGCAGCCTATGTTCCAGATATGACAAACTCTGGGAAGCAAAGAAGCCCTCGATGTTCCCTGCATCCATGGGTGGGAATGCTTTCCTGATGCTTACTCTGGGAAGCACCCACACCAGGTCTGTAGGGAGGGGCCCAGCTCTTGTTTACAAATTCGAGTTTTTCCCTGGTACTAGTGATTAAAACCAGAGCTGTTCTACCCCTGAGCTATATCCTCAGCCCCACCTTTTTACCCCTCCCCTTTTTTTTTCCAGCTAAATGCTGAGGCTGGCCTCGAACTTGCAATCCTCTTGCTTCAGCCTCCCAAGTAGCTGAGATCACAGAATGTGCCACTTTTGGTCTCCAAAGTTTATTAATTTATACCTGAATTTGCTAACACCTACCCTGGGAGTCAAGAGCACGCAGAGCCTATTTTTTCATCCATACCCTATATTGTTTTTCTACTCTAGCACTCCCACTATTATCACCACTTTCTATTTAAAAAAGGAATGTAGAAGCTGGGTGCAGTGGTACAATCCTGTAATCTCAGTTGCTCAGGAAGCTGAGGCAAGAGGATCTCAAATTTAAGGCCACCCTGGGCAATTTAGTGGGATACTCATTTCAAAAGAAAAAGTGTTTAAAAGACTGGGGATGTAGCTCAGTGGTAGAGCACTTGCCTGGCATGCTCAAGCCCCTGGGTTCAATCCCCAGCACTGAATAAAAAAAGAAAATAAAACAAAGAATTGCAGAAAAACAGGAGAGCTGGATGGAGTGGTGCACACCTATAACCCCAGCAACTTGAGAGCCTAAGGCAGCAGTACCACAAGTTTGAATTCAGCCTCAGAAATTTAGCAAGACCCTGTCTCAAAATTTAAAAAAAAAAAAAAAGGTCAGGGTATGTAGCTCAATGGTTAAGTGCCCTTGATTTCAATCCCTAATCCCTAAGGAGGAAAAAAAAAGAGAAAAGGGGAATAAAATGGTAGAGAAAGCTCTCCTCCCTCAAACAAATATAGAACTCAAACTTTATGCTAGATGGTGTAGGATAAATCACAAAGAAAAATGCTTTTCGCCTAATACTAACAATAATCAACATAAATGCGTTTATGATGCCTAAAGAGCACATAACACCCTAGGAAACAGATACTGTGTTTTTCACCCTTTAACTGATGAAGAAAGAGGCTCAGAGAAGTAAAGGGGCCAAAAGATCAACACTAGAAGTGCGACTGGATCAGTCCCTAGACTTAAAAATCTCTAGGAACGCATGTCCATTAGCTGTGAGTTTGGCCAGAGGCCCTAAAATAGGCACTAAGAGGGGATTAATTAACATGAAAAAACTAAAGGAAACAAGGCCCTGGGAGCAACCACCAAAGATGCAAAACTATGTCAAGTTTCAAGACGAGCTTTCAAGGGACACTGTGGGGAACACCTAGAATTGGCTGGAGGGCTGGAGACCAGCAAAATAGATAGGATAACTTGAGAGCTTGCTCTGACCAAGATAGTGGGGCAGGCAGAGAGGAGGATCCTCTCTGTGCAGGTGGCTAAATCATATTGTAATCTCTACTTTTAGTAAGTACAGAAACTTTCAAGGATCTTGTCCCAAAAGGTTGAGGGATGGTGCTTTGATTCCTTTCGAGACCAAATAAAGGTGAAATCCGGGGGTTAGGGTTAGGGGGTCCAGTAGGAGGGATGAGAAGGGATGACCACAATGTAAGGAATGAATTCAGCTGTGTAAAAATGAAGATCCATGACCAGCACCTCCCCTACAGCTTCCTCTCCTGTCCACCATAAAGTCTGAACTGCTTCTAGTAGTGACGGTATTTCAGATTCCCGACCTGAAGAAACTCCAGCAAAGCAGGGATAGAGATGATGCTTGGGTTGAAGGAGGTCTCATCCACAAAGACGGCTCTCTGCAGTAAACCTTTCTCCCTTTTAGTTTCTTGAGGGTCAGTGGAGAGAAGCTTTCAGGAGAAAGCAGAAGCTAGGAGACCACTTGGGGGATGTTCTGAGTGTCTCCCTTGCTGAGGTCCCACCCTTCTGGGCCTTCGGGGAGAGCATTCAAGACAAGAATAGCCAAATTCATTAGAACGGTAAGCACTTCAGTACCACTCATCCTGACCCAGTACCCGGATGTGTAGGCCTACAGGGACAGGCTATTGAGGACAGACAGATGGGCCAGCCTCACATACAAAGGGCATGTACTCAAACCACAGCAGCCCAGGTGGTGCCAGATGAGGGTTTGAGAAAAGTACAAGCAGGGAGCAGCAGGGTGGGCAGCCCTGAGACAACGGCTGGCAGAGGTTGGGCAGCTCACGAGGCTGAGCCTAGGCCTCACACCTGGCTGAGCACTGCTCCTGAGAGGGCTCTAGAGCCTTGGTCTTGCACCTCCTCACACACTTAAGACCCTTTGCCACTTCAGGGAAGGAATGTAGAGCATGAAGAGGAGGGGAAAAAAAAGTACAGAAAGAAAGAAAATCTTCTGACCTGGAGTTTCTGAACTCCTTACAGGAGTATAAATTATACAGAACTGTATTTAGGAAGCTCCCCAAAGAGAAAAAGGCTTCCCAGTCTCTAACTCTATAGACACTCTGGACTTGGGATAAGGGCGGAGCTGAGGGGTGAGGCCTGCCTGAGTTTCCTGGAATGATTCCAGGAGAGGTAGCAAAAGTTAGAAAGGGCCAAGTGGCATGTCCAGACAGATGGGTTTTTCCATGGCAGCAGGCTGCAGAGTCCTGTGTACTTGGGAGTGCATGGGCAAAGGAGAAAGAACAGCTGCAGAGGGAACTTGTGGGCAAGAAGTGACAGCCCAGAAGTGATCAGACAGGGAACTCCAGCAGACGCCAGGTGGACAGCTGGCCTAGGATGGATAAGCTCCAGCCTCCTCCCATGTGCTGTGTAAATGCACCTGGGCTCAAGAAAATGCCAGGAACTGACAGGAGGGTGGGAGAGGAACAGCCAAGCTCTGAACTGACTCAATCAGTGCTGAGTGTCTGCCACCTCAGGGGAGCAGGAACTGAAACAAAGAAATGAGGTCGAGGAAGAAAAATAAATTTTTGTACAAATATGTGCATTGAAATTCTAACACACAGCAGGGTGCGGTGGCGTAAGCCTGTAATCCCAGCACTTTGGGAGGCTGAGACAGAATTGCGGGTTCAAAGCCAGCCTCAGCAACAGCAAGGCACTTAGCAACTCAGTGAGACCCTGTCTCTACATCAAACACAAAATAGGGCTGGGGATGTGGCTCAGTGGTTGAGTGCCCTTGACTTCAATCTCCAGTACCAAAAAACAAACAAACAAAAAAATTCTAACACTCTACATATAAGACAGAAAACCCAGAATCTATAAGGATCAAATTTATACAATAAAACCCTACAAACAAAAGGCAATATGCTGGGGAAAATGACTACATTTCACATAATAAAATACAAAGTTTCTTTGTAAAGATCTTCCTTCCTTCCTCTCCCCTGCCCTCTTTCTTTCCACCCTTTGGTACTGGAGATTGAATCCAGGGGCACTCTAACACTGAGCTATATTTCCAGCCTTTTTTTATTTTTTAATTTGAGACAGGATCTTGATAACTTACCTAGATTGTCCTCAAACTTGTGATCCTCTTGCCTTAGGCTCCCAAGTCCCTGGGACTGTAAGTATGCACCACTACATTTGGCCATAAATTTAGTGAAGTCTGATAATGGTGGGAGGACAGAGAAGCAGCCTCTCTCATGGCTATTGATGAGAGCATCAACTGTTACAACCTTGCTGGGCCTGGTGGTGCAGGCCTGTAATCTCAGCGGCTCAGGAGGCTGAGGCAGGAGGATCACTGGGTTCAAAGCCAGCCTCAGCAAAAGCGAGGCACTAAGCAACTCAGTAAGACCCTGTCTCTACATAAAACACAAAATAGGGCTGGGGATGTGGCTCAGTAGTGAGTACCCCTGAGTTCAATATCCGGTACCAAAAAAAAAAAAAAGTTACAACCTCATTCATTGAGAGCAATTTGGCAATATCTTTCAAAACTAAAGTACACATTTCCTTTGACCATTGTTCCAATTCTAGGAATTTACCCTGTAGAATATCCCCACATATCCACAAGGATGTTTGTTCACGTAGCATGCTTTTGTAATGGCAAAAAATTTGGAACAACCTAAAGGTCTATAAGCAGGGAACTGAATAATAAATAAATAATGATATATCAATGGAATACTATGTGGCCATTAAAAACGAAATGGATTTGTGTATGCTAATATGGACAAATCTCTGAGAAACAATTAACTTCTGAAAAAAAAAATGAATCAGGCACAGTAATACACATCTATAATCCCAGCTACTCAGAAGGTTGAGGCAGGAGGATCACAAGTTCAAAGTCAGGTTGGGTAATTCATTGAGGCCCTGTCTTAAAGTCAAAAATATAAAAAAGGGTTGTGGTGGGGCTGAGGTTGTAGCTCAGTGGTAAAGCGCTTGCCTAGCATGGGTGAAGCCCTGGGTTTGATCCTCAGCACCACATAAAAACAAATAAATAAATAAAAGTTAAATTATTAAAAAAATAATAAAAATAAAAAAGTGTTCGAAATATAGCTCAGTGCTAGAACATTTGCCATGCCTGAGGCCCTGGGTTCAATCCCCAGTACACATACACAGAAAAACAACCGAGGTGAAAAATTATTATAGTTGTCTCCCATTTGCATTTAATTAATTAACTACTTAATTAATTTTTTGTAGTACTGAGGCTTAAACCAAGGAATGCTTTGCACTGAGCTATATCCAATCCCCCTTTCTCTCTCTCCTTCTCTCTCTCTCTCTCTTTGTGGTGCAAGGAATTGAACCCAGAGCCTTGCACAAGCTAGACAAGCCCTCTACCACTGAGTTGCATTCCTGGTATTTTTTTTTTTAATATTTTGAGACAGGGTCCCGCTAAATTTTCCGGGTTGGCCTTGATCTTACAATCCTCCTGCCTCAGCCTCCCAAGTAGCTGGGATTATAGGTGACCCATTTGTATTTTTAAAAAAGAATCTATAGGGCTGGGGTTGTGGATCAGTGGTAGAGCACTTGCCTCGCACACGTGAGGCACTGGGTTTGATCCTCAGCACCACATACAAAATACATAAATAAATAAAATAAAAGTTTGAAAAAATCTTAGTAAAAAAAGAATCTATATACAAATAATGCATGTTTGTGCATGGGTATTTTCTAAAAGCACAAAAGCTTAAAAATCTATGTCTACATAGAATAATTTTGTACTATTTGAACGGTTTAGCATCTGTGGATGTTTTATTTTTATCATGGCTTATAAGATGCAGGGACGAGTGGGAGCTAAGGACTAGTGGGAGGAAGTTACAGCAAACACTTATGCCAGCCTAGAGCCAGGGGTAGTGGAAGGTTTTGTGGGGGAAATCGGTGCTTTCCATGTGACAACCTTAGATATCATGACCTGAGTCACAGCCACCTTACAGACTGTGATAAAAGTTCACAACCTTCCAAAGGCTGGCATTGAGGCTTCCGGTGGGGCTAGGAAGGACCAATAAAAAAGCAAATGCAGGGAGGGGCAGAGAATCAGGGCTCTTGTCCCTGGCTGGGTTGTTGTCCCTCTTCCAGCTTCCACAGGGACTGTAACAACGACTCCAATAGACTTGACCTGTCCTAGAAACAGAAACTCCTATTTCTCAACAAAATCTACCTAAGCTCAAAGGTGAGATCAACAAAGAGTTTCAAAGATAAGTTTAGATTATTATTAATAAGAATGGAAATACTTGTCTAAAACAAGACGACATTCAAAGCCCAGCAGCATATGAGTAATAAGGGAACTGCAAACATGAAGCAAACAAAACTAATCAAATTCAAACAAGGAGACCCCATTTTCCAAGCATCGGATTAGCAAAAAATGTTAAGGATGGCTACTATCCAATGTTGGTGAGGGGGTGGGCAAACAGGTGCTCTCAAGCCCTCCTGGGGTGAGTGAAAATGAGCCCAGGCTTTTTGGAGAACAACTGGGGAGTCATAGCACTCCCTAGTGATATGTGGATTCACTCTATTCCAGCAGTTTCACTTCTGGGGATCTTACCTTCTGACATCCTTACACAAGACATACACAAGGATGTTTTATTTCAGCACTGTTTATCTAGTAAAATATTGGGAAAAAATTAAATAATCATCAAATGGAAACCAGATAAATAATTTATGATACAGCTATACCTTGGAATCCCTTAAAAGACAGAGGTAGATTTATATCACTTACTTGGAACGATCACTAAGGCATTTTGACAAATTAACAAGTTAAAAATATGATACACATAGAATTATTTCTGTGTATTTATTTTAAGTCCCTTCCTAATCCTTAGATTATACCATTCCTAAAAACAGATCTGAAAGGATGTACACACACAATAAAGAGTGGTTATCCGGGCTGGAGTTGCAGTTCAGTAGTGGAGCACTTGCTCAGCATGTGTGAGGCACTGGGTTCGATCCTTAGCACCACATAAAAATAAATAAATAAACAAATAAATAAATAAATTGTGTCCATCTACAACTAATAAAAGAGAGTGGTTACCTATGAGGAGAAAGGGGAATTGGGGTGGAGTAATAAAGAGGTATTGTAAGTTTTATTACATATATTTCTGTGTTGGATCTTTAATTTTATAGTTTTTAAACAATGAACATGCGTGAATGTATTACTTAGTGATGGTATTAATGCTCATGATGGGTAGTGTACACTGGCTTCATTAGTTAATAGGCATATAAGAAAAACAACGAAAACTCAAGGTGGCTTTTTTTTTTCCTATAAAAATAGGGCTAATAAGCTAGGCATGTGGCACAGGTCCATAATCCCAGCTGCTTGGAAGGCTGAGGCAGGAGAATCTCAAGTTCAAGCTAGCATGGGAAACTTAGTGAAGATATGGTTCAGTGGTAGAGAGTCCCTGGGTTCAATCACCAGTACCAATCCCCTCATAAAAAGGGCTAATAATAGGTTTGTTGTGAGGGTAACATGAATTGATACGAACAAAATGCTTGGAACAGAGACTGGTAAGTGTTGCATTATGATTACTTATGTAAACATAAGCTTTACTTCACAAGTAGGTATGTGCTTGGGTGGAGACTCACACCATAAAGTCACAGCTCACATGAGTGTGAGTTGGAAAGAGAGATGCCAGGTATGAATGTCTGCCTTGAAAGGAGAGTCTCATCCTACTGAGAGTGGGAAGCCAGACTGAGAAGACCGCTCCCTGGCCAGCATCCACTCTTCTGACAGACATCCTCAACATCATTGTGCTGACAGGAATTCATGTCAAGCTTTTCTGACACTGTTTGAGGTGGCCAGTATTGCTGACCATAGAGGTAGAACCCATCCGGTCTAAGATACAAGTTCCACGGAGGCACTGGTGACTTGGAGGATGGACATGTGTTTGGGACCTTCCTATGGGTTCTCATCTGGAACCTCTGGCATTCAGCACTAGGATCCTGGGAACAGCATTGCAGCTTTGGACCAGGAGACTCACTTACATAACTCTTGTGCTTTGGAGACCCACATAGACTGCTCGGTTCCTCCAATAACAGATTCCACTCATAACTTCAAGGACATTTTAATTTTTTTCCCCCAAAACTTGATGACATGCTCTCTCTCTGTTGGTAGAAATTAAGCACAACTTTTTTACCCCCTTTATAAACAACATACTTCATCAGGGGTGATCAGCCCTTTCTGGTATGAGGATTTAAAAATACATGCAGAGGGCTGAGGGTATAACCCAGTGATAGAGCACTTGCCCAGCACGCTCGAGACTCAAGGTTTGATTCCCAGCATGGCAACAACACTAACAAAAATATTGCAGAGAGACACTGTTTGTATAGTATTTAAATTTGTGTGTTTGCATGTGTGTGCATGCACTCATGCTCACATGTGCTTTAACATCTCTACCCTGGCAAAGGTGCAAGAAACTTAATATATGCATCCATTTCTGTGAGCAAAGTAAGTTCCTACATGCCTTTTGGATAGTATCTTGGCAATATCTCTCAAGAACTAGAAAAACATTCACAGTAGTTTCTTTTTTTGGGAGTGGGGTGCTGGAGATTGAACTCAGGGGCACTCAACCACTGATCCACATCCCCAGCCCTATTTTGTGTTTTATGTAAAGACAGGGTCTCACTGAGTTGCTTAGCGCCTTGCCATTGCTGAAGCTAGCTTTGAACTCGTGATTCTCTTGTCTCAGCCTCCCTAAATGCTAGGATTACAGGCTTGTGCCACCACGCCCGGCTAGTAGTTTCTTTCTGAGAATTTATCTCAAGGGAAAATATAAATCAAAAAGGAAAGATAGAAAAGTAAAGCAAATTCCATTTTGCTGCTATCTTATTTAAATATACAAAATTGCAAACAAATTGTCCTATAGAAGCTGGGCTTAGTAGCACAAGCCTGTAATCCCAATTACTTAGGAGGTTGAGGCAGATGGATCACAATTTCAAGGTAGCCTGGGTAACTTAGTGGGACCCTATCTCAAACAAAGTGGTGGGGATTTAGTTCAGCGGTAGAATACTTGCCTAGCATGCACAAGGTCTGGGTTCCATCCCCAGTGCTGGGAAAAAAAAAACAGTAAAAAGTCCTATAGAGGGACATAGTCATTTGTAGAATATTCAATTATTAAAAAAGATGATATGAGGATTGTATAGGTACACAGAAATGCCAATAAGAAAGAAGTATAAAATAATACCTATACTGCCCTATAATTACAACCATATAAAAGCATGCATACACACAGACACACAGACTCACGGCCTGAGTGATGAGCAGCTGGATCCTTTCCTGAATGTATCACACACTAGCCAGTCCCCCCTCCTCCAAGGTCCTGTAGCAGTGAGCTGAATTCATCACCTAGTGCTCGCTCAGGCACAGAGAGGGTGCTCAATGCATGTTTGGGAAGAAATGTTCTGTTGATGATGCTTGGTAGTACCACTTAAAAACTAAAAACAGTGAATTTAGATTCAAACTTGATCATGGTCTGTCCAGGTCTTGGCCTCTCCTGAATCCTAACCAAAGCCTTCCTGTGACTTACATATTTTATTCAAATGGTGTGGTGTTTATCATGTAGCCACCTCCTAGCTATCTCCAACATTTGTAAGAAAGCATCTGTGTGCCTTTATATGAAGTGGAGGGTTTTAAAAGTTCAGGCAGCACTCAGAAAATAACTGCTTAAAAAGGAAAAGAGTTTTTCAGGGAGCTGTTTAGATCTTATCTGGAGAACCCAAGAAACAAGACACCTACGTACTTGGGCTAGTTTATTTGCAGTCCCACTTAGGAAAAGCAGGTGAGCTAAAGGCCTGCGATTCAGTGGGAAGTAGAGATGGGGCTGGGACCAGGGCTGCACTAGCCACCAAGAAGCATCAGTTTAAGCCAAGTGTGGTGGTGCACGCCTGTAATCCCAGCACTTAGGGAGGCTGAGACAGGAGAATCGCAAGTTCAAAACCAGCCTCAGCAATGGCAAGACGCTAAGCAACTCAGTGAGACCCTTTCTCTACATAAAACACAAAATAGGGCTGGGGATGTGGCTCAGTGGTCGAGTGGCCCTGAGTTCAATCCCCGGTGCCAAAAAAAAGAGCATCAGTTTAGAGCAGTGCTGCCTTCTGTCCAGTCACAGAAGGAATAGTGAATGTCCTAGTAGCCATGTTAAAACAATAGGTGAAATTACTTTTGACTTATTTAATCAGAAAACTCCAAGACATAATTTTACATGTAATTGATGAAAATTATTTTTTATTAATTTTATATTCCTTTTTTCTTACTAAGTCCTTGAAATCCAGTGTGTATGTGTGTGTGCGTGTGGATGGGTATGTGTGTGTGTATGTGTATAAGTTTTAGGGGAAGTACTCAGAATTGAACTCCAAGGGGTGCTTTACCTCTGAGCTTCAGCCCTAGCTCTTTTCATTTTTTATTTTGAGACAGAGTCTCACTGCTATATTGCTGAGGCTGGCTTCGAACTTCCGATCCTCCTGCCTCCTTCTCCAGAGTCACTGATATTACAGGCATGTGTCACTGCATCCAACAAAATCCAGTGTATATTTTATACTTATAGCATATCTCATTTCAGACTATATACTTTTCATATGGTTAATAGTGGGCTGAGAGTGTAGCTCAGTGATACAGTGCTTGCCTAGAAGCAATGTCCTGAATTTGATCCCCAGTGATACCAGTCTTGGAAATCAGGATTGGGTCCTCGTTCCCCTGGGGTTGAAGATTAAACACCCAAGAAATACCAAGGCAAGCATAGAAAGCAAATTTTATTTAAGACGAGAGAGAGAGAGAGAGAGAGAGAGAGAGAGAGAGAGAGAGAGAAGAGAGAAGAAAGAAGAGAGAAGAGAGAGAAGAGAGAGAAATACTCCTCCTGAGAAGAGCTGGTGACCCACAACTGGTGCCAGTGGGAGTGGGAGTGTTTTGCATTTTTATAGATCTCAGGTTTCTGACTATCTTGCCTAGGTGACCAAAAGGCAGGAAAAGAGCCGCCCCTGGGGTACTCATTAGCGTGATTCCTGGGAGGTGTTGGTAACCTGGGGAGGGTGAAGGGCGAGAGGGGGGTTGGGGGGTGGCTCTGCAGATGTTAGCATTTCGTTTCCTTTTCTTTGAAGTAGCCCCATCTTCCCTGCGTGATCATTTATTATCTACGCTGTCTTTTACCCTGTCTCACCAGCACTGCTAAATAAATAAATAAAAGAGGAAAAAAACCCAAAACAGGTCAATAGCAAGCTATGAACAATGACTACTCTATTGAATAGCACAGATCCAGCACTGTTGTTATGTCCCCTTTCCTTTTTTCTTTTTCCTCCCTCCCTCCTTCCATCCTTGCTTCCTTCCCTGCCTCCCCTTCATTTCCTCCCTTCCCTTTTTCCTTCCTTTCTCCATTTTTAGAAAAACAGGTCATTCTTTAGGAGTCAAGACAGATACCTGCCTGCCAACATCATTCACCTGGACAGAGAATCTGGGGAAACCTCATTTTCTAGAATTCTCTGCTACCTGATGGTGGTCCTTTCAGTTTCCTTGTAGCACACATGCCAGCAGGTACCTTCTTTGGGCCAGTGGTTAGCACACAAAAGTTCTCCCTGGACACATCCCACAGACTCCTCTTCCATGGTTGGAGGAACTAAGGTGAGCTGACCATCTCCTTGGAGTTGCAGGGACAGGCGTAACAGGCCTTTTATCTTTTCTGACAGCATTTTCAGTATTTACCAAGATTTGCCAGGTCTTTTTCATGAGTAGAGTTTCACTCTGGATTGGAAGTAGGCAGGTAGCCAGAAGGTCCTTCTCACTTGAAGAGTCCCTGCATCCATCTCTGGGCTCGAGGGTAACTGAGCCCCAAAGTAGGGGGCGGGTCTCACAAAATTAATTATGTAAGTTGTTGTATGTCCTTCTGCAGTCCTGGAAATAAGCTTCAGGAGGAGAGATTTTGAGAAGAGGAATTTTGAGGAGATGAGAGGGACCGAGTAGGACAGAGGTCATCTTTTAGGCATAAATTTACCAGAAGTCATTATTCTTTATTTGCATTTCCTTTCCTTATCAAAGTAAAACACACACACACACACACACACACACGCACGCACGCACACACACACTTGCACTTACGCAATGGTTTGTGCAGTTGCTATGAGTCCAACAACGCTTGTCTGGGTGTGAGCCGGCACATGTCTGGCTTCCCGCACTGAGGGCAAAGGGACACACTGGGAATTTCTCAAATGTTCACAAGAATATAGAGAGGGAGTTCTGAGTAATCACAATTCCTTGAACTTCTTGTGGGAAAATGTCCTGATTTCCTTTTAGAGACAACAGTCTTTGAAAGCAGTTTTGCCATGAGAGTTTTCGTTTATGGTTAGAGAATGGCATAAATGCACGTCTATGGAAGGTCCCAGCAAGTGAGAAATACTGTCACAGGGACATCCCACCCTAGGCACACAGCCAGCTTGAATTCCCCATCTTTCATTTAAGCTTGGTTAAGGTGATCAGCCTAATTAAACTATTGATGTCTTTATCACCTTGTTTCCTTAGGACCCTTGGAGTTCTTTCCCTTATTCTGTCCTGTGTGCCTCTGGTATCTCCCAGGTAGAACCTCAGACACCACACGTCCAGGGGGCAAGCCATCCGCCTATGATTTGGATGTGTGAAGGGGCCACTTATAACCCAATCCTGCTGCTAAACTTGTTCCTCCAGCAGAATTATGTATCCAGTGCCACATCTTCTCTGGGTTCTAGTCCCCCAAACTTCTAGGTTGATAATTAGGTAATTTGATTTACTCAGGAGCAGGCAAAGAAAGAAAAGGGATGAGAAGAGGAAATAAAAAGCCACCCAAAGCCAAGGTGCCTGGGTCCCTTTCTCTCTGGTAGAGAATAGCTATGGTGGCAACTGCCCAAACCACAGTGTCCAACCCACTAACGGTGGGGATTTCCAGCCAGGGAGGAGGTGCTACAGGGCTGGTGGAGCTTGCAGTGTGGACAGCTGCCAGCACCCATTGTGTTGGGACAACCTGACTGGATAGCCTGACGGAGGACAGCTTGATAGGTCCACAGGTGGCTGCTCACTCCTCCCAGCCTGACCATACTGGCTTACCCTGGGCTCTCAGCATCTGTCACCAGGATTTTTTTTCCCGAGGAGAACCATAATAATAATAACAATAATCTGATTTCAAGGATTCAACCCACAGCAGCTCTTTATAATTCCAAGAAAAAGCCTAGATACCAAATGGTGCTATTCCTTCAAAGAGGGATTGTTCCCACTTTCCTGGAGGGATGCAGAGGGAGAGCAAGTGCATACGGCACATGGGCCTCTTTGCTCTCAGCTAGCCATCAGCTTACTTTGTGGAGATCCTTGCTCTGTGTAGTCCCTCTCAGGGGCCACACAAACATCACTCCTCTTCCCTGAGGATCGATACCTATGGGGAATACCTACATTGAAGAGTATGGGTTTCAGGGTCTTATACCAGCTTCACTTCATTCTTTCTGTTGTTCTTTCAAGTCATCTGACAGACTGAATGGAAATTCTGGGGGCTAAGGCCTGGCTCCACCTGGACAGCTGGAAAGGCCCATCTCCTGTGTTGGCTCGGTTTCTCTCAGAGGTGGAGAGCCCTTACTTTGAAAAGTGCCTACAGAGTAGTTCTGCTCCTTTGTGAATAAGCTTTGGCAAGCACTTGACTGAGTCAGCCTCAGTGACACAACATGTGACTTCAAATTGCCCAGAAGTATGACTGGCACTGCGGCCTGTGCCTCCCCTCCTGGAGGGGCTCTGGATGAGCCACTGCCAATCCAGAACAAGGACAAGGGAGCTGAAGAATATCCTTATTGAGCCGGGCGTGGTGGCGCATGCCTGCACTTTGGGAGGCTGAGACAGGAGAATCGCGAGTTCAAAGCCAGCCTCAGCAAGGGCGAGGCACTAAGCAACCCAGTGAGATCCTGTCTCTAAGTAAAACACAAAATAGAGTTGAGGATGTGGCTCAGTGGTCGAGTGCCCCTGAGTTAAAAACCAGTCAGCTGCTGAGTCTCAAGGCCCTGTCCATACATGGTACATTCCCTGAAGGTAACTTGAGGTAAACACTGATTTAAAAAAAAAATTAACTAAGCAGAGCATATTTCTCTAGGAGAAACAAATTAATTCCCTTATGGGTTTCCTAAGAAGGTGGGAAAGTGGAGTATGCTCTTACTTGGGAGTGGGGACATCCAGTCCAACTCCAACAGCTTGCTGGTGACACCTTGATTATTGATCACGGAGGCATATAGCTGACTTTTCCTGGGACAGGCTGAGGGTCTGTTTCAGTCATGGTTCTCCCTGGTCACACCCCTAGAATTCCTGGTTCCTGACATACTGGACCCAGGTGACCCACACTGAACATCTACTCGGTTCACCCTGGGAATGGCCCCACTTCTCCTAGAGTAGGACAGAGCAGAAATAGAGGGAGGTAGTGGACAGCCATTCCTGCATGCACTGGGCCAGCTGGAAGCCAAGCAGCTGGTGGCTTGTCAGTGTCAGGCCGAGGCCTGAGTCATGGCTCTGTCATAGCCCTCACTTGAAGGACTGACCCACAGAGGAAATTACACAGCACTCTGTGGCCCATGGTGAAGGCAGGGGCTTTTCCAAAGGCATCAACTGGGAAGGCAAAAGCAGTGTCACCCACGTTGGAATCTAAAGCTTGGGGACCCCTTCTAACTGCAGAGGAGGGACCAGATGACTACACCTTGACCCATTTGTTACGGAGCTGCATGCTCACCAAACCAGTCTTGACCCATGCAGTTCCTTGAACTGCAGCTCCCAGTCCATCTGCAGCCACCCATCCAGAATCTACACTAGCCCCAAAAGGTCACTGACTGTCCCTCCATTAGAAAAGACAGGCAATCTCTAAGGTACCTGTATGACTCTGGAAAACTACATTATATTCTCTCTGTGCTCAGTGGTGTACACGTATGGTCCAGTCCTAGATTTTCAAGAGGAGGAGGCAGGAGACTACCTTGAGCCCAGGAGTTCAAAGCCAGCTTGGGCAACATGGCAGGACCCTGTCTCTAAAATGATAAAGTAAAAATAAATAAATAAATAAATAAACAAACCCTCTGTGCCTCAGTTTCCTCATCTGTAAAAGAGGTTTGAACACATCTCACTAAGTTGTGAACACATCTCACTAAATGAGAACATATCTCTCTGGCATAGAGCGGCACAGAGTAGGTGCTCTGTACATGTTCCTAGTTCTCAGCCTGCTCAGATGCAAAATCCAGATTGGCACCAACCCCCAGCCTCAACTATCAGAGTTTCCCCCTTGGCTTCCCCCATATCCAGTCCCTCAACCCTCCATGCAAATGTGTGGCTGAAGGAGAAGCAGGAAGCACCACTGTCGTAATAGTTGATTCATCTTAGTGTGAATGCTGGCCCAACTTGAGACACCACACTCAAAGGGCAGACCACTGAGAAGGACTCTTTCACCCTCCCTTCGCCAAACGTGTGTGTGTGTGTGTGTGTGTGTGTGTGTGTAAAAGGAACGATATTCATTGTGCACCTACTGTGTGCCAGGCCAGTGCTAAGCCCAGCGCTTTTGGTATTTCATTTAATCAGCACAATTTGCTGGGCTGCTTCTGCGTCATTCCAGTGTGGCTTTTCATACCGGCATTCTTCAGCTGGGTTGGGGGTGGGGAGCTCTATTTCTATTTTTATCTTCCATCAGAGGGTGCTCTGCTTGGGCCCCTTATCTCCCCCCCCTAACACTTTCACCTACATCCGGCTGCAACTAGAGGCTTTAGTTTTGCAAAGGGAACTTATGCTTCACATCCAGCCACCTCACCCTTCTCCCTCTGAGCCCTCTTTGAGGTCCCTTCTTCCAGGGCATCATCTCCTAGCCCCCTGGCTAGATGGGGGTGAGATCCATGCTTCTTCCTAGAACCCAGGAACCACCTGAGATAGGACATCTTCCTTTGCCTCCTGCTCCCAGCAGTTCAAGGGTTCACTTGGACCAACAGCCTCTCCCTGCAGAAGGCCAGGCATTGGAGGGCAGACCAGGACTCCAACTGGCTCAGGAACTCCCTTGGGGTCCTCACACACCACTGTGTTTGATTTATTCTAGCTCATTCTACTCTGGATGAGCGTTAGAGTACAGTTCGGAGTCATGGGTACAGTAGGGATTCTGCATTGTGACTTTTCTTTTTTGGGAAGGGGTACTGGGGAATGAATCCAGGGGTGCTTAACCACTGAACCACATCCCCAGCCCTTTTTTGTATTTTATTTAGAGACAGGGTCTCACTGAGTAATATTTAGAGCCTCACTAAATTGCTGAGGCTGGATTTGAACTTGCGATTTTCCTGCCTCAGCCTCCCAAGCCTCTGGGATTATACATTCGTCACCACACCTGGCTGCATTGTGAATTTATATCCATGAAGAACTTAAAGTTATTCTGCATGTGATTTTTTTCAGTGCTAAAGATCAGACCTGGGGCTTTGGGCAAGCTAAGGAAATGCTCTGCCACTGAGTTACATCCTCAACCCCTCTGCTTGTGATATTTATAACTGTAAGTAGGAGAAAAGGGCAATTATTACCTCTAATGTGCAGATGGAAACTGGGAGGCCCAGAGAGGTAAAGGGCACTTATGATGGGAATTCAGCTGCTTCTCTATCTTCTGATTCTTACCTTGGGTCCACTTTCCTCCACCAAGTGCCACAGTGCTGGTCTGGGTGCTTGCCATTCCAGCTAGAATAGGCAGGACTCAGGGAGAGAGTTCTGGGAACATCTCTTCCCAGGGAACAAAGATCAGGAGACCCATGGCTGGGTCTTTGAATGGCTGACTGGCTCTGGGCATTGAAGAAGAGCCATAGCTTTAGTGTCCTGCAGCTGCGGTCTTCTTGGGAGACAAACTGGGCACCTCTCTCTTCATGTGATAATGTCTGACACAGAGATGACACTTAAATACCAATTTCCTGTGCACCAGGTATAGAAATATTTTCCAGGAATGGACTTATTTCATTTTCAGAAAACCCTAAGGTGCAGTATTATCATTTTCATTTTACAGATGAGAATATGGAGGCACAGAGAGGTTAAAAAATTTGTTCAAGATCACACAGAGAGCTGGGCGTGGTGGCACACACTTGTAATCCTAGCACTTTGGGAGGCTGAGATAGGAGAATTGCGAGTTCAAAGCCAGCCTCAGCAACAGCGAGGTGCTAAGCAACTCAGTGAGACCCTGTCTCTACATAAAACACAAAATAGGGCTGGGGATGTGGCTCAGTGGTTGAGTACCCCTGAGTGCAATCTCCAGTACCAAAAAAAGAAAAAAATCACATATAGAGGAAGTATCCAATAAATGTGACTTTCTTTTTTTTTTTTTTAATATTTATTTATTTATTTTTTAGTTTTAGGTGGACAGAATATCTTTGTTTTTATGTGGTGCTGAGGATCAAACCCAGTGCCTCACGCGTGCTAGGCGAGCACGCTACCACTGCGCCACAATCCCAGCCCCAAATGTGACTTTCTTTAACTCCTTTTAAACTTAACTCCTTGGGGCAGAAAGTAAGTTTGGTTCCTAAAACTGCTCTGGACATAGGTTCAAATATCCTCAATCTGTTTTCCTCATTCATTCTTCTGCATAAGACCAAAAGTGCACTTTTATTGGTAGGTACAATTCTGGATGGTGTTTTTTTGTTTTATGTTGTTTTTTGGTACCAGGGGTTGAATGCAGGGGCACTTAACCACTGAACCACATCCTCAGCCTTTTTTAAAATTTTTTATTCTGAGACAAGCTCTTGCTAACTTGTTCAGGTCCTCTCTAAGTTGCTGAGGTTGGCTCTGAACCTGCGATCCTCCTCCCTCAACTCCCCAGCCACTGGGATTACAGGTGTGTGCCACTGCGCACAGCATGATTTTATAAAAGCAAAATTCTTTTTAATATTTTATGTTGTCAGGATTAGGTAGATGTATGTTTATTCTCATTTTGGAGCAATCTATAATTATTGATGCTTTCCTTCATCTGGAACTCTTTGTACAAAGTGACCCAGAGAAGAGACAATGACAGAGCTGCTGAGTGGCGTCAGAGTGGAATATATGATTCAGAGCCTGTATCCTGTGGCCATTCAAGGGCTTTTCTGAACAGAGGACCTGACTATGTGCCAGCTCTTGGGTGGCAGAGGTGCAGGATAAAGTGTGCCTAAAGACAGCTGGCCCAAAGCCCCACAGAGGGAAACCCATCCTCCATGAATAGGTTCAGGGAGGCAAACTAGCAGGAGGCAGGGCATTTTAGGGTGACAATTTTTGACTCTTGGGACATTTGGATGCAGCTATTTTTACACAGTTATCTTTAAACAAAACCACTTAAACATTAGCTAGCTGTGCCATGCATTTGTCCCTACACTTACCCTTGAGGGCAGTATAGTCAAAAGGGTCTTGTTTGGGGCAACATCAGTAGAAATACAGGGAGTAGACGGGTTAATGAGGGAAAGTAAAGTTGGGATTTATTTCCTTGACTTCCTATGGAGTCTTCAAGAATGGCTGCTGGGCCACTTGCGCAGTGGTGCATGCCTGTAAACCCAGTGGTTCTGGAGGCTGAGGCAGGAGGATCGTGAGTTCAAAGAACTCAATTTGGTGAGGCCCAAAGCAACTCAGTGAGACCCTGTCTCTAAATAAAATGCAAAAAAGGGCTGGGGATATGGCTCAATAGCTAAATGCCCCTTGGTTCAATCCCTTGTACCAAAAAAAAAAAAAAAAAGTGGTTGCTGGTGACCTGAAGGTGACACAGAATTGTAGATGAAAACTCTCTTGGTTTCAAGTTTCTCCTGCTCTTTCACCCAGCCAAGTGTCTAGCCCAGACATCTTCCAGGAGCCCCAAGTCCTGCACTAACCCCTCTGACTTTGCCACATCCTGGCCTTGCCTTTGTAAACAGTCTTTTTAAAATCAAACGCTCTCCAGATTACCCACCATGTGTGCATGTGACAGTTGACTCCTGCTTGTTTCACTATCGATGCGCTCAACAGCTATCTCAAGCCCTCTCCTCTTCTCCAGGCTGTCCCTGACCTGATCCAATCAAAATGGCCTCCACAAATACTGTGTTCCATCCTGGGGATTCCCAGGTCTGGAAGATCCAAGCTGGATAGATTTAAAGATATGGTGGGTCTCCTGCCCGGTGGTTTGAATATTGCACATCCTGGGAGTAGTTCCCGCAGCAAGCACTCCTGAATCAGACGTGTTAGTGTGTCAAAACATTCCTCTGGAGGCACTTGTTATCCTTGTATCCATCATAGCAACAAATTGAGACCTCTTTTGAGCATCCAGGTGGACTAGCCCTTCCTCACCAGCTCCATCAGTGGGATGGCAAGTAAGCAACCCAAGTTCACGTCCAGCCCTATAAGGAACATTGGAGACAGGCAGGTGGGGGCACATAGGGTGATGTCTTTTTTTGATCTGTGCAGCGCAGGGATGCTGACTTCCCATCAGTTTTTGGAGAAAGAGGAAACACTCACAGGCCAGTCCATGCTCTGCACTCTTGGTTTTTTTCCAAAATATATCCTGTTACCAAAACTTGAGTCAGATGAATCCTGTAGTGGCCTCTTCCCCAGGTGCACAGATGTACAGCCTGAGATCAGGGAAGGGACTGGAACTCAAAGGAGTCTGGACTTTGCAATCTAGAGGAGAAGTTGGGGAACTTCCCACAAACTCCCCAAACACCTTGAGTACACCGGCAAGGAAGGGGTCTGGGAGGTGGAATTTGCTCCTGAGCTAGACTAGAGTCCAGTACTCCCAGCTTGGCACAGCACCCTCCCCTCTAATCTTGCTCTCCTGAGCCATTTTCTGAGCAACTTTTCTAAACCCCTTACCAAAGTCCTGGACTCTCAGGTCAAAGAGGTTTTGCTGAAAAATGGTTGTTCAAAAACTGGAGAGGGATGATCTCTGGCACGTTAAGGAAAGTAAATTCCACTCCCTGAAGTCCTCCCTGATGACCCCTATGGGAATGATTGTTCACCTCTCTGAAATCCTCAGACCCTCAGGATATTTCAAGGTAGGCTCCAAATGTTCATATTCATTTATATCAATCCATATTTTGCACATAATATCAGTGTTCCTTCCTCCTGCACAATACCCAGATTCCTAAGCAATTTTCCACCTCCTCATTCATGCCCAACCTGGGGAGTGTGTGTTAAATTTGCATCCAGCCTCACTCTGACTCTACCCCTGTTACTGGCTGCTGGAGGGTGGGTCATGAAATCCTCACCAGTGAGTATGATTATTCAGATAGGCTTCAAAAAATGAGGCTGAAGAGCCTGTCAAAATGTAAAACTAGTAAGCCAAAAAAAAAAAAAAAAGAAAAAGTGTCTTCCCCTTATCAAGATCACAGGGGCCTTGTTCAATGAGCAGCTGGGACAAAGAGTTCTAGTTAAGATTCAAAGCAACCATTAAAAGAGACAGTTTGGGAGGTGAAGTAATCCCTGGACCCCTTCTTCCCTGGGGAAGGATCTGGGCAATCTTTCCTGCATTTGTAACTAGAGAATTCGGCAAATAGAAATATTTGGTTAAACAGTTCCCCATGTGGGGCACAGTGGCACACACCTGTAATCCCAGCGGCTCAGGAGGCAGGAAGATTGCAAGTTCAAAGCCAGCCTCAGCAAAAGCAAGGTGCTAAGCAACTCAGTGAGACCCTGTCTCTAAATAAAATATAAAAATAGGGTGGGGATGTGACTCATTGGTTGAGTGCCCCTGAGTTCAATCCCCAGTACTCCACCCTGCCCTACCAAACAAAGAGTTCCCTGGGGCTAGGATTGTGGCTCAGTGGTAGAGCACTTGCCTAGCACGTGTGAGGCACTGGGTTTGATTCTCAACATCACATGTAAATAAATAAATAAAATAAAGATCCATCAACAACTAATAAAAATATTTTTTTAAAAAAGAGTTCTTTGTACCTGAAGCGGTCCTAGCTGTTAAGGTTGGTGTTGCCCTACTGGCTGTGACTTTTACTAGGCTACTTACTCATTGCACTTACGTCTTAAACAAGGAAAAATGAAATATAAAAGAGTCTTGGGAAACTGGGAAGTTTATTACAGGAATAACTCAGAAAAATGATTTAGCACTTTTTCATTCCACAAAGGGAACCAGAGTATTGCAAATAATGCTCTTCCTGCTAAATAAGTGCATTTATCACTGACTCAGTGAGTTCTTACGCTCTCCAGAAGAATCAGATAAAGGCTCATTGACTCAGGAACAAGACTTTTTATTCTTATCTTTGAGCATAAGGGAGGCAGACAGATTTCTGGGACAGAAATCCCTGACTGACTCAAGGAAAGGACAAAGGTGTATAGTTTTTATGGCATTTACAGGGTAGGCAGGGATCCAGTGTCTTGATACCTTCTCTGCTTCATGTGATGCATGTCCCATTGCTATCATCTCTGCCTTACAGTGTTTTTTTTTTTTACTATGCTAATAAAGTAAAGGTAACTATAGGTTACTTTAATGACTATTCTACACATGGATTTGCTTTTCATTACCTGGAATTTTCCCCCTTTATCATCTGGGAGACTTGCTAATATTATTTTCAGAAAGAAAGGAAAGACTATTGTCCTGTCTTAGTAGGTTTGATTTTAGTGACCTTGTCTTGTCTGACTCTGGTTTCTTGGTATAGCTGCTAATTATATAGTCTCCAAAAGCTGAGTTGACTTCTCATCCTCCTGTCTCCTGGTGTGTTATCTTAATTTTATGGCCTTAAAGACTATTCCACTTTTATTTTTAGTTGTTCATGGATCTTTATTTATTTTATTTATTTATATGTGGTGCTGAGAATTGAACCTAGTGCCTCATGCATGCTAGGCAAGTACTCTACCACTGAGCCACAACCCCAGCCCCAGACTATTCCACTTTTTTTTTTTTTTTTTGGTACTGGAGATTGAACTCAGGGGCACTTGACCACTGAGCTGCATCCTCAGCCCTATTTTTGTGTTTTATGTAGAAACAGAGTCTCACTGAGTTGCTTAGCATCTTGCCTTTGCTGAGGGTGGCTTTGAACTCGCAATTCTCCTGTCTCAGCCTCCCTAAGTGCTGGGATTACAGGCTTGCACCACCGGGCCAGCTCTATTCCACTTTTTAACACCTGATTTTCTGGTGTTAAAACTAGCTTGATTGTTTCATTCTCTGCCCAGATAGATTTTACTCCCTTAATTCTAAGGGGTCCTGTTTTTCATGGGGGTTTCTTATTGTCTTATATTTAGCGAGATTCTGACTCCTAAACTCTCTGCAATAGCCCCAGGCTCAATTCCCAAGGACTCTGGGTTGGCAGGAATGGTGTTCTCACTTTTTCAGAAATGAAAGGGTCTGGAATGACCGAGTGACATGATGGGTTTCTGCAAGAGGACTAAAGACTTGTTTGGGTCTGGTAGCCAAGGCATTCTTCTGGAATACCAGGAAATATTGAACTATTAATCCATCTCAAGCAATAGTGCTAACAGAAAATTTACCTATGAATAGAACATGCAGTCAAAGCCAAACTTTCAAACAGCATGTGCTTCCGGGCGCGGTGGCTCAAGCCTGTAATCCCAGCACTTAGAGAGGCTGAGACAGGAGAATCGCGAGTTCAAAGCCAGCCTCAGCAACGGCGAGGTGCTAAGCAACTCAGTGAGACCCGTCTTTACATAAAACACAAAATAGGGCTGGAGATGTGGCTCAGTGGTCAAGTACCCCTGAGTTCAATCCCCAGTACCAAAAAACCCCAAAAAACAGAAAAAAAAACAGCATGCCCAATGGTTTATCTAGTTTTTCTTTACTATCCATTTGCTCTTATCAAGTGTATTATTTTATAGAACATATATGAATTATAATTAGCTGAAGTTGGAAGGGGGCTGGGATTGTAGCTCAGTGGTAAAGCGCTTGCCTTGCATGCATGAGGCGCTGGGTTTGATCCTCAGCACCACATAAAAATAAATAAATAAAGATGTTGTACCCATCTACAACTAATTAATATATATATATATATATACATGTATATATATATATATACACACACACATATATATATATGTGTATATATATATACATATAAGTTGGAAGGATGGAAAGTTACTAGGGATTGAATCTAGGGACTCACTCATGCTAGGCAAGCACTCTATCAGTGAGCTACACCCCCAGCTCTTTTTATTTTTTATTTTGAGGCAAGGTCTTACTAAATTTGCCAACGCTGGCCTTGTATTTGTGATCCTTCTGCTTCAGCCTCCCAAGTAGTTGGGATTACAGGCAAATACCACTGCACCCACCTACTTAAATTGTTTGTTTATTTTTTTTGAAGGACTTTCCCAGATGTCATTCCCTCCTTACCAACTCTGTCATTTTCTTAATTTTGAGCAGGCCTCACATAGTGTATATTTCAGCCAACAAGAACCCAGTCAATTGCAGAATATCCCAGCTTCATACATCACATTGTGTCACTCACTTGCTGAGGTCAGCCACACTGTGGTTTGGTCTGAAACTGACTTGAAGCGTTGAGAGGGTTACAGACCTGTCCAGGAGTCCTTGATCTGGGGACTGAACACAGTGCTGCCTCAGTCACAGGGCTCAGGACTGGGGAGGGGGAGTGTTCTGAGATTAGACTGACTCTCTCTCTCATACACACAAACGCATGGTGATGCAGCTCCTTCCTTATTCAGAAACACTTTTCTCTAAAAAGAGATAAGAAGAAGGCTCAGGGCCTAGCATGCATGAGGCCCTTGGGTTCAATCCCCAGCACCATGACAAGAGAGAGGGAGAGAGAGAGAGAGGGAGAGGGAGAGGGAGAGGGAGAGAAGAGAGAGAGAAGGAGGGAGGGAGGGAGAAAAGAGATGACAGATGTTTCTGGAAGCTACTCAACTAGCCATAGAACTTCTTTCATTCAGATGGTCCCTCTCTGGGCTGGGGGTCATCAGCACTGTTCCCATGAGCTGCCTTGATGCTACTTTCCTAAGCACCAACAGTTCTTGAGAACAGGAGCCATAATAAATTTTTGAAACTACTTGTAGCACTTTTTAAAATTTTTTGTTTTTAGTTGTAGATGGACACTGAAAGGACCAGACTAAAGCCATTTTGTGACTCTAGGCCTCTTGTCCAGAGCCCTAGGTCCCCCACCCAGTTACTGGAAGTTGCAACACAATCAGCGGCACCCCTCCCTGGCGCCAAAAAGTGGTTCTGCAACTTGAGTCAGCTAATCAGAAGGCCAGGCAATGAGCTCACTGTAGCAAGACCTGTCAATAACCTAAAGGTCAACTGGGCCCATTGTAGCCAGACCTATCAGTCTAAAGGCCCACCGACCACCCAGTGACTTCACCCATCCCCATCCAATCCTACTGCTGATCCCCCTGCGCGCGTTGTCCCTTACCCAATCATGTAACGCCAAGGCATGTGCTCCCCTGCTTGCGATTGTAACCCATAAAAATCCCTGCTCCCCTAGACTCGGGGCTGCGCTTCCTAACCCGCTGCGTCGGTGTGGGTTGGCGGACCCTGCTCGAGCTTGAATTAAAGATCCTTTTGTGATTACATCGGAATCGGACTCCTGGTGGTCTCTGGTGGTCTCGAGTATATCTTTATTTATTTATTTTTATTTATTTATTTTTATGTGGTGCTGAGGATCAAACCCAGTGCCTCACACGTGCGAGGCAAGTGCTTTACCACTGAGCCACAACCCCAGCCCTACTTGTAGCACTTCTAAAATATGTACTTAAAAAGTAATCTAATGAGGCTGAGTGTGGTGGTGCCCACCTGTAATCCCAGCTACTTGGGAGACTGAGGCAGGATGATCATAAATTTGAGGCCAGCATGGGAAACTTAGCAAAACCCTGTCTGAAAATAAAAATAGAAAGGGCTGAGGTAATCCCTAGCAACACACACACACACACTTTATATTCTTATGTTTGAGCATAAGGGAGGTAGGCAGATTTTATTTTTGTTTTAATAATAATTTATATATATGTATATATTGGTACTGGGGATTGAACTCAGAGGTACTCGACCACTGAGCCACATTCCCAGCTCCATTTTGTATTTTATGTAGAGACAGGGTCTCACTGAGTTGCTTAGCGCCTCACCATTGCCGAGACTGGCTTTGAACTTGTGATTCTCCTGCCTCAGCCTCCCGAGCTACTGGGATCATCGGCATGCGCCACCACACCCAGCTTAAATATAATTTTAACACACACACGCACGGGCTGGGAATGTAGCTCGGTGGCAAAAGGCTCCCGGGTTTTTCAATCCCCACTACTGCAAAATACAATTACCAAAAGAAAAAAAGAAAGGAAGAAAAGGAGGAAAAGAAAACAGACAAAAAAAAAAAAAAAAAAAAAAAAAAAAAAAAAAAAAAAGGAAAAAAAAAAAAAAAAAAAAAAAAAAAAAAAAAAAAACACAAAAAACACCCAAGGCTTGACCAACTTTTAGACCACAGACGTGTGTAGGGAAGTTGGTTCTTGTTTTAGCTCTGTGGAGAAGCCTGGGTGAATGAGACAGTTTCCGGAGAAGAGCAAAGATGCCCAATGCCCAGCTGAGTTCCCAGCTGAATGCAGGCACCGGAGCAATACCAGGTGGCACCCAGAAACCACAGAGCTAAAGCAAGAACCAGCTTCCCTGCACACCTACTCAGAGCTGCAGCCGTCACAGGCTTTGAGTGCTGATCGGAGGGCCCACAGACGTGAGGGCGGTGACCACTGGTGAATGTGAGGGATGTGACAGTTGAGATGGATGTTAGTGACCACAGATGAACGTGAGGAATGTGACCACTGAGAGAGAGGTGAGGGACGTGCTAGCTCCCAGGCAGGACAGAAGGGTGGGAGGGATCAATTCTATCTCGGGGTGACAGGAAGAAAAGGTGAAGGAGCTGAGGTTGCTTAAATCCCCAGTACTGGGAGGGAAAAAAGTAACTTCAAAAAAGTGAGTATGGTGGAGCTTGCCTGTCATCTCAGCAACTCAGGAGGCTTAGGCAGGAGGAGAGTTTGAGGCCAGCCTGGGCAATCTGGCAAGACTGTATCTCAAAATAAAAAATAAAAACAGCTGGAGGTATAGTTCCATGATAAAGTGACCCTGAGTTTAATCCTCAGTGCTGGAAAGTA